>OY723388.1:21498868-21563646 GCA_963210295.1 Ophion ellenae
GAGAGAGAGAGAGAGAGAGAGAGAGAGAGAGAGACTCCAAACTGATTGTATTAGGAAACGGCTCGAACAATACCACGTGCTCGAAACTGTCTGAAGCCTAGACTCTTAATCTCCAAATCCTTGTCTTTCTACTACAAAATGATGCATGCCACAGACACCCACACACATACGCACATAGGCATATACGAATTCACAAAGAACTCGAGGGCCACAGATAGAGAGACACTATACAAGAGATAAAGAGAGAGAGAAAGAGAGATAGAGAGAGAGAGAGGTTGGTTTGGGAAGCCTCCGCCTGGTAATCGACCGGCGCACAAAGCTTCACAAGCACGTGAACACACACGTTTCTCTGCTGTATCCAACTGTCTCTGTTGCTCTCGTTACCAAAACGGAGCAGACGCAGGGCTCGCTGACCGTACCCAAGAGCTGTCAGAAGCCAGCCTTAGGGTTCTCGACCTGGCCTCCCTTTCTTTACCCACACACACACAAATATGGATGCAAGTGTACATGTATACACACAACACGTATTTATGTGTACGTGTGTCTCGCACACTTTCTAGGCTCGTCAGGGGGCCCGGTGTTTGCGGACCTGACCCCGCCGTTGCTCGAATGTAACCGGGAGTTCAACGAGTTTCTAGGGACACCGAAATCCCTCGAAAGACCGGGCGGGGTACGGGCAGCGAAATTTAAGGTATCGATTGGCCCGTGCCAAAAGATGAGGAAACTCATATATATTTTTTTCGTCTATCTTTCTTTGTTTCTCACTATTTCTCTTCAAATATATATATGTATATATATATTTAAGGGGCTTCTGGTGTCACCGTCACTTCAAAATGTCATTGACGCCTCACCGTTTTATTTGCATATCTATATATATTTTATTTTGTACCTCCGGTGATTTTAAACACACGGTTTCCCGCACTTGATCATCGGAGAATTTCACAAATTTCGTTTGCACGCAATGTTTTTCACACACTCGGAGCGATAGTCACGCGCGTTTTTTCGTACGACGAGAAATACCGTTCATCGGTCCGTTCATGCGTAATTGTCATGATTGAATTTCTTTCTTTTTTCAATATCCTTTTTATGTTGTCAAATGTATCTCGCTTCTGCGCGTCCCGCGCTTAAAATATACGATCGCGACTTTTCGTTCGCGCTGCGTTTCAACGAAGACGAGGAAAAACGGAGTTGCTCTCGGACGATTTTTCCCCACTCGGCGCTCGAGCCACGATTTTTCTCGCACACACACACCCGCTCGCGCGGTGTCTCTCAGATTACGCGTGTGAAATGTGGTGGGCTTGTTTGAACGTGTGTGCGTGTGTGTGTGTGCACGTGTGCGTGACAGTCGCGCGCGAAACCCAGCTCGACAATGACAGCGTTCGTTACACGGCGAGGAACGAGAGCCGGGAGGGGACTGTGTCGAAAGCGAGTGAGAGAGAGAGAGAAGAATCTCCCTTCTCCAGAGGCTGAGGATTGCAGCGACGTGTCAAGTCGATTCGGGGCCCGACCCCGTTCGCCGAGCGAGGCGAATCGTCGCGAGAAAGTGATGGCGTTTTTCCATTTTTCGAAAGCCCCTCTGTAAGTCTTCCGGCTAGTATTTTCGTTTTTTATTTTCTTTTTTTTGTTGTTCTTTTTGAAGGCTCATTCGGGTTTTGGACGTTGGGAGTTTGCGCCCAGCATGGCACGATCGATACGCGACGCCGCCTTTAAAATGTACTCCTCGGCGGCGAAAATCAACGGCCTACGAGGCCTCAACGTATCTCGGAAATTGCGCTGGTCGTTAATTAATACGGAGAGTAACGTTCGCAGAGGAGGAAACGAGGCCCGTTCCCTCGTACACTCGTGGAGAAAGGATACGACGATTATAGATACAGCGAGGGTATCTCGTGGGAATAAACGATACAGGAGAGCAAAGATCTGGTCAGGAAAGTCCGAACGAACACGCGGGCCACGAGTTTCTAATGGGGGAACAAATAAATGGCAAGATCGGACAAAGACGCTCTCTCTCTCTCTCTCGCTGTGAGCCCAGCTGGGACAAGGTCGTGTCACCCGATGCATGCAATTCTGGCCTGAATTGAGTACACGATTTTCCTAATATCACCTGGTCTTCGAATGACGAAGATCGAGGAGAAAAACTTATGGAATATTGAGAAATGGAATTTATGGAGAAATATAATCAAAGAAAAACGTTTTTTAAGTAAAAAAAATTAATTTTCAATGTTCCGACAAATCAAAGGCAATTTCGTTCACGTATGTCGATAGTTTACGCATTAATTCGAAAATCGAAGCGGAACAAAGCGATCGGGGCGTGTTTAGAAGGGAATATTCACCATGGTGATGGGATTACGACGTGACCGGTAGTCGGACAGTTACCGTCGGTAAGCAAATACCGGTAATGCTCCCTTTTATCCAGAGAAGATAATATTGCGTCGTTTCCTACATTGCCGATGATCGGCAAGGTAGGAAACTTTCAACTAGGCAAGGAATACACAAGGAATCTTTCGTGCCGTCGGAGCTTCGAAGGATCGTCGGATTTGGAGAGATCGTCGCTAGAGTGCTCTTTGGATTGACAAAAAAAACGAGAGAAAAATGCAGACAGGAGTGATAGACGGGCACTTACCTCCTTCATCCGTCATTATGATCACGGAGGCGTTTGGTCCCGTTCCTTCGGGATTGAAGACTGCCAATGATACGGAATATTGCGTAAAAGTCTCCAAATTCGTTATCGTGTGTCTCTGGAAAATAAAATAACAATAATGACTTCGGGATTGAAGACTGACAATCATACGGAATATTGCATAAATGTGTCCAAATTTGCTATCGTGTGCCTCTGGAAAAATATCAATGATGATGATGCATTGATTTGGCAATATCGAGGAAGCTATGCACCGTTTGACTGAAAATTATTAGACATTGAAAACCAATAGACAGGTTTCTTTTATTTGCGGAAAAACGGGTTTAAGGGAGAAACCACCCTTCAGAGAAAGGCGTGTAGGGGTGGTTTTGCAGTTTCACCCACAAGCAGTCCACCGATCTGAATGAAACAAAAACCAAAATTCTTCGTAAGTACAATGATGAAAAATGCACTATAGAATAATTGAAGAAAAACAATTTAATTAAGGGGTGACACGTCTTTCTTCGACGGGTCGTTTCCTCCCCTTAAGAACGTTGTTCCGCAAATAAAAAAAAACGTGTCTAATAGTTTTTAAATGCTTTCTCACATACATGAATTTCAAAAAATCGAAGGCGGACACTTAAGGGGTCTTTTCACTTTAGACGCTAAAAGAAGGCTATGTTCGTGAATTTTTTGACAGGTTTATATTATAGATATTGATATAAAAGTTGGTACACTTAATCAAAACGCTTTCGAAATACATTGAAAAAAAAATTTAATGTATTTATTCAACCCAAACTAACTTTAAACGCGTTTTTCTCGAAGCAACGTTTTTCGACGGCTTGTTGATAAAATCTTCGAAACTACTGAACCGATTCTTATGAAATTTTAACCACATATTCTTTACAACCATAGCTATAGCGCATATCAAGGATTTTAAAAAATGTTAATATTTACTTTTTTTTGCCAAAAACGGCAAAGAAAACACGTTTTTTTTTGTTGTTTCGAAAAATGTCTGCCATTTTGTTATTTCTGCATATATCAACAATTGTATGATATGCGCTACGGAAATTAACATACTGAATCTAAAACCGTTTGATTTTTTTTGTTTCGGTTGATTCATCTCCGAGATTTCATCAACAGCACAACCCTACAATTTTTTTGGACATTTTTTAATCTACCATTTTCGTCTATGAATAGTGACTTGAATAAATCATTTTTCAATAATGTATTTCGAAATTGTATTTTTTAATTGTAGCAACTTTTATATCAATATCTATAATATAAACCTATCAAAAAAAATGCATGAGAATAGCTTTTTTAACGTCCAAAATGAGAAGACCCCTTAAGTGATGAAAAATGTGGAACGCCATCCATGGAGATATGGATGTTCATAAAATAGTACTGGGTGGTTGCGTATGAAAGCGCCCATTATTGAGCTAAAGAAAAGATAGTGGTTAGTTGGCAAATCGACGAACTAGTTTGTTCAACTTATTGACCATCGGAACAGACACCCTGGGCTTATCTTTCGGCCAATAATCGGATGCCACACAGGAAGAATCCGGGCTCTTCAAAGGCAATCCCACCATCAAGCCATTTTTTCTCCCCCGTACGAGGTGAAGTGCTGAGCCGTAAGCGCTGACTGCATCGACCGGAACAAATAGTAACCGGAGGGAGCAATGTCTGGGGAATATGACGGGTGGGGTAGACTTTCCCAGTTCACTCCTTCTGAGTACTTCTCAAGGGGGGAAATACCTTTAGACGAGGAAAAAATTTGATGATTTTCATGATTTTTTATTTTGAACTAAACATTTATTCATCACTTTGGAGACTTAGGTTATGTTTTATTACTACTTTTGGATGTTAGATGATATTTTTGCAGTAATTTTTAAAAATGGCGGAGGCGCGATTTTCTCAACTGCATTTTCAAAACTGGCGTGTCGTATAGCTAAAAAACTAATCGACCGATTCTGATGAAGTTTGGTATAAATATCTCTAACCTTATTGTCTAAAACCTGACATTAAATGTTTTCCAGAATTGAAAAAAATATATTTTTTTCTTGCCAAATGAAACAATTTTTTTCGGAAAATTCAATCATTATGTTTCAAAGCGTACCATTTTATCGATTTTCAAAATTTCTCACTTTTTCTTGGTTCATATTCGGCGTATGAGTGTAAAGGAAGGAACAATCTTCGTTGGTTTTTTTTTCAGATTAATCCCGCCGACGCTACGTGACACGCCGTCTGACAACCGCCGTCTCACACCGCCGCCATTTTTAAAGATTAATTTAAAAAACCATGTAATAGGCAAAAGTAGTAATAGAACATACCCTAAGTCTCGAAAGTAGTGAAAAAATCTTTACTTAAGGGGTCTTCTCACTTTAGACGCTAAGAAAGGCTATTTTCATGAATTCTTTTGATAGATTTAGATTATAGATATGGATATAAAGGTTGTTACATTTAATAAATCAACTTTCGAAATACATTCTTGAAAATTATTATTTATTTAAGTCACTATTTATAGACGAAAATGGTAGTGAAAAAAATGTCCTAAAAAAATTGTAGGTCTGCTCTGTGATGAAATCTCGGACATAGATCGTCCGAAACAAAAAAATCAAATGGTTTTAGATTCAGTATGTTAATGGCTGTAGCGCATATAATACGATTTTTGATATATGCAAAAATAACAAAAGGGCGGACATTTTCCGAAAAAAAACCAAAAAACGTGTCTCTTCACCGTTCTTGGCAAAAAAAATAATAAATATCAAAATTTAAATAAAGTCCTTGATATGCGCTATAACTCTAGTTGTAAAGAATATGTGGTTAACATTTTATAAGGATCGATTCAGTAGTTTCGATGATTTTATCAAGCCGTCGAAAAACGATGTTTCGAGAAAAACGCGTTTAAAGTTTGTTTGGGTTACACGAATATGAAATTTAAATAAATGTATTTTGAAAGTGTATTTATTAAGTGTAACAACTTGTATATGAATATCTATAAAATAAACCTATCAAAAAAATTAATGAAATTAGCCTTTTTTTAGCGTCTAAAGTAAGAAGAGCCCTTCAAAAGAAATCATGGAAATCCGCAATTTTTTCCTCGCCTAAAGATATCTCCTCCCCTAGCCGGTTGAACATCATGGTGCTTGGTATTGTGCTGCAAAATCAACTTCACATGGCAATTCCTCCATTCTGGCCTCTTCCCGTCCGGAGCTCGCTCAAAACGCATCAGTTGCGGTTGATAACGATCCCCAGTGATAATTTCCTAAAGTTCCAGCACTTCTTGATCCACGACACCCCTCTTTTGGGTGTATTTCGGCCCTCCTTGTTGTCCATAGAGAAATTCACCATTTTGGAAGCGGTGCAGCTACTCTTTGAACATTGTACTCGACGGAGCACGTTCGGTATACACTTCCTCTAGCAAACGATGCGTTTCCACGGCCAATTTCTTGGCCAGGAAATAATGGAGCATAACTTTCCGCAAATGTGACTTATTTGGAACAAAACTTGTCATTGCCAGCAGAATTAAAATAGATGATGTTAACGCGTCGCCCAAATGTCACCAAGGGTGTTTCAGCGGGACTCATCTATGGACCTATCAACATGGCTATTGCCAACATTTAATTCGAGAAAACAGTCTACTCGACGCCATCTATTGCCAGAGGACGGTTTCGTATGCAACTACGAATATCTCTCATGGAATTGTTAGTACAGCCTTCTGATTCTCATTGAAAAAATACAGCAGAACCATTTTTATATGGTACTAAAGCTAATGAATCTTTCGAACGGATTTGTTAGAATTTATAGAGACCCACAAAATCAAAAGATCCATAATGCCCGCTTCCGAAATTCCAGAGCTTTACCGTTTCTCATGCGAGATAAAGTGGTCGACCCAGTGGTCGCCAGGGTTCTAGTTCCTCACGCTTACACATCAAGGGCTTACATACACCTGGGTAGGTTAAAAATATCGATTTTTCAAAAAGGTGCTCATTCGAAAGGACTATCCTGTGAGTGTCTATACTGAAAATTTCATAAGGAAATTCGCAGTAATGACGAAGTTACAGCGTTTTGCAACTGACCGGGTGAGCAACGCCTAACGGCCCGAGCAAACTTTAAGGCGCCAGTCCACTTTGAAAATTTAAAAAAATCGAAAGCAAGCAAGATTTGAAGAAATCGACGATGATGAGCAATCAGAAAGGATTTTGTACGGTGCCGATTGCCGATTGAGTTTAGGTAAAAGTTTTTCATAGTATAAACTTCAAACGCATTATTCTCGAAACAACGTATTCGAAATCTAGCTCCATCGTATCTCTAAAACTAATAAACGGATTCTCTTGAAATTTGAACCACATATTGTAAACACGATTCGCAACAAGATGACCCTCGATGGTTGTAAAATTTTTGTTTGTACTCTTTTATTTTTGCGAAAAACTGCGCAAAAACGCGTTTTTTAAAATACTTTTTTCGTTTTTCATCTGCCATTTTTTTTTTGATAAAACTTTATATCCCGAGTTGAGATTGCCGAGTTGTGATGGAGCTACCTAGCCCACCTATTTTTGAGGCGTTACGTTGAGCTATAGTTTTTGTACTTAAAAATGAATAAAAATGAATTAAATTTTTTTTTGTATTTCAAGGCTTTATTCATCAAGCCCAACAACTTTTATATCCACATGTTTTATAAAATCCTCAAAAAAAAAAAAAAAAATCGCGAAAAGAGCCTTTTTCGTGGCTCCAAAATGGACTGGCCCCTTAAGGGAGACTTTGTCCTTGAAATGCAGCGGGAGATGTTAGCGGCTCAACATGAGCAGCTAGAAGAAGAGGAGGGATGCCTCTATGGACCAGGCATTGCCGATTAGCGGTAATTATAAACACATTTGTGTAAACACATTACAAAACTTTAAACGCGTTTTTCTCGAAAACACGTTTTTAAAAATGGCTGACATTCTCCTGACCGCTGTAATTAACATATCGACCTGAAATTTGGAGAGCATACTCAGAAAATATGTCTTCACGGAATGACGGATCGTTTTTTCGATAGATACATTTTTGCATTTATTATTTATCTTTTTATGCGAAAAAAAACGCGAAAATTCGATTTTTTTTTAAATTGCCGCCATTTTCCGAAATTTGTACTAAACGAAAAACCCATCCGTCATTCCATGACCGAAGGGTCACAGATTGATAATATGCTTTGAATTTGTGTTTCCGATCAACAAAGAGGGGGCAGTGATGTCAGCCGTTTACCTCCCGCGATTTGAGGACCTGTTTTCGCGGATCTGCAACGGCCGCCATTTTGGTTATATTTTTCAAAAAAAATTTTTTTTTAACGTTCTGTATATCATAAATGAAAGCAAGAAAAAAACCGCACTCAAAAATCTTTACTCGTTTCCTTTAAAAAAAAATAAAATGTAAACACCTGAAATATGGCACTCCAAGGACAAAGTCTCCCTTAAACGCGTTTTACTCGAAACAGTGTTTTCAAAATCGGTACCAGAAATATCTCCGCAACTACTGGACCGATCGGGATCAAGTTTTGCACAGTGATGCTTCCCACAATAATTTAGTACTTATCGAGCCGTTTTTTCGATACCTGGCACAGTTTTTTTTTCATCATAAGTACTGAACAATTTTGAGGCGAAAAATCGTCTGTTTTATTCCGATGACTGCCATGACCCGAAAAAAATTAAATTTTTCAATTCCGACTCGACAAATACTAGTTTTATCTATCTACTTTGAGAAACAAATATGTTTTTTTAGATCAAAAATGGCAAAGGCACGTCTGGTGCAAACGTTGTCACCAAAAACATGTCCCAGGAAAACAACTGTAACTTTTTTACCGTTCGAAATTTTTTAACCAAATTATCACACAATGTAGATAAAATGTCATACGTTAAAATGTATATTATTGTTGTTCAATAAAATTCAGATTTACACACAAAAAAAATCTTAAACATAACCTTACTTTTAGCCGTTTCAGGCGTACGTAAGTCCTTGAATAAGTATTTTAAGATAAGCATCAGTTGTTCCTGCAGATCTGTGGAATATGAGCGTCCAGGAGGTTTTTTCTACGCTGTACTACATTGTCACACTCTCAAGTGTACATATTCAAGAATAATAAGATCAAATATATTTCGCTACGGCGTCTATCTGCGATTTTGACCGAATCCTCCATTTGGAGATTAAAGTGAACTGTGTCACATCTTGAGTGATTTGAGATTGCCTGTGGATTTGCGCGAGGTATGTTTGTCTTCAATAAATAATTTATAGAAAATCAGAAAAGAAATATAGGGTTCCTAATTAGCATTGTCTGGAGAATCCACGAACCAGTATTCGTCACGCACATAATATTCGCGATAGTAAAAATATATACATATAAATAACCGTTGTCGATAACTGGCTACGTCTCGAACACAGGTGAACACCGCTCGATCGAAAAAATATTTAAAACTATTTTACGACTAAATAATTCTTTATAATGATTGAACATGACTAAAACATAAATTTTGGGATAATAGCCATAATTAGTTTCATTTTCAAAATCAATAAAGTCGTATGCAAGAGAAACTTATGTCTTGAACTGTTCGTCAAATGTTTTTACAAAACGTACAAAGTTTGCGACTGAGTGACTCAAAATTATTCTGCAGTCCTATATGCAGCCATAATCGAGTCAACAAAGGCCTACACGAACCTTTGGATAATTGGTTAGAGGACTTTGAACGCCTGTGACGAATACTGGCACGTTCACATTGCGATTCTAGACTAACCGTCATGGCGGCATGCCGATGACCCGTATAATAACGTCTTGTAAATTTAACGAATTTTTTTCTCGAAAACTGTACCAGGCACGAGAATTTTACAACGGCGTTCTTTATCGTAAAAAAAATCATTAAGAACGACTTAAAATAACTTCTACTCGCTTTCCAAGTTGCTTACGATCTGCTTAAGGCGGGAGCCTGAATTAGAAGGTCCAAAAAAGCGCTTTTTCGGGAATTTTTTTAGAAGGAAAAGAAACAAACGAGCCTATTAAACATTGAGGTATCTTTTCATGTATATTTGGAATGTATAAAAAAAATGTTCATCATGAAACAATAAATGACTACAGATTTGTCAGCCTATTCCATGTGCGTCTTGCCACTGCAGTCCCCAGTCGGCGGGAAATATGCAGCTCGAAATCCTTGACTGAACCAAGTGAACCAATAGAATTTTCAATTGTCATATATTTTTCCCCTGGGTGAATTAAGAAAAAGCTGGAAAAATCGTAATATTATAACTCTTCTCAGGTTTGAAAAAACATGTGTTTAAAAAACACACTTTAACTTGCTAGAAAATTATTTAAAAGGCCTTTTTCAACGTCTCTTTCAATTCACTTTGAAGAGATTTTCATACCGAAGAAAATAAACTTTGGTTTGATTCAATAGGTCGTTTAGTTTTTCGGAGTGTCTGCCCGTCCGGATATCGGACGAATAAACGTATGTTATTCGACCAGATAGTGGCTCAGTTCATGCCGTATTTCCAGTATACGTACATATTATTGTGATTCGTGTCAGCTAGTATCCGGACGAATAACATATATATAATCGTCCGGATAGAATGTGTTAAATTGTTAAACCAACTATCGGGACAAATAATTTACACGTATTCGTCCGAATAAAATCTTTATAATTTTGTTTGGTTTGGGTTGGTCCGGTTTTGTTCGTATAGGTTTGTTTGTTTGTTGGGGTATGATTTTTTGGGTTTGTTTGTTTGGATTTGTTCGTTTGGATCTTTATCATTTTGTTTGGGTTGGTTGTGTTTGTTTGTTTGGATGCGTTTGTTTAAGTTTATTATATATATATATGTGTGTGTGTGTGTGTGTGTGTGTGTGTGTGTGTGTGTGTGTGTGTGTGTGTGTGTGTGTGTGTGTGTGTGTGTGTGTGTGTGTGTGTGTGTGTGTGTGTGTGTGTGTGTGTGTGTATTTGTTTGTTTGGATGCGATGTGTATATATATATATATATATATTTGTTTGTTTGGATGCGTTTGGTTGAGTTTATTAAATATATATATATATATATATATATATATATATATATATATATATATATATATTTGTTTGGGTTTGATTGTTTGGGGCGTTGTACAGCGTGAACTGAGCCGCTATCCGGACGAACAACATACGCTTATTCGTCCGATAACCGGAGGGCTAGCCGGAGCGTTAGTTTTTTTGCCATCACGCCCGCCAATTTGGAAAAATCGTGAAAATGAAAACCGGAGAAAACGCGCTTCAAATTTTCCAATAGGCGGAAATATAAATATCAAATATCAACCGCCTCTCTGCTTTTGGCCTTGTATCTTCAAAAATATTTAAAATTGGCGTCTGTAACTTTGTAAATATTTTCTTGGATTGTTTCTCAATCTATTTAAGGGAAGGTTCTGCCTTGTTGGGCCAAAAAATGTTCGATTTTTCACCAATTTTTTATGCGAAAAGTATTAAATATAGAATGTTCATATTTGGTATGTTGACTAAGCGGTTATTTTTGAACAACAAAATATTTTTTTAAGTTTGAAAAAATAGGGAGCAATCGGAACGAAGTTTGTTTTTTTTCCCCAAAAAATTTCGTAGTTTTTTGCTCACTATTTTTTTTTTCAATTTTTTTTTTGATTCCAGATCAACTTATACACAATATTGTACGAAATAAAAATATGTTTGTTTTTTTTTGCTTCATATCACCTGTCCGGGACTTAGGATTTCCTCAAGCGAAGAATGTCATCGCTCGCGCACCGACGTACGTGGCTCCTCCCACTCCCACCACCATGATTTGTCAAACTTTAAAAAATATTTTGTTGTTCGATAAAGACTGCTTAGTAAACATACCAAATATCAACATTCTATATTTAATAATACCTTTCGCATAAAAAATTAGTGAAAAATCAAACATTTTTTGGCACAGCAAGGCAGAACCTTCTCTTAAGCTATATAAAAAACGGTTTTTCGGACCTTCTAATTCAAGCTATCGCCTTAAGGTGACAATTACTGGCCCAACTACCTTATGTCAAATTCTAACCCAGCTCCATTTTTTAATATTACGATTAAACGCGTCGATACATTTTTACAAACATACCAGACGACACCCGACCATTATCCAGTTGTGAAAAAAGAAAGTGGTCGAACTTTTCGTTTCCTAAATACAATCCCGAAAAAGATACAAAATTCAAAACAGGCCAGACGAATACTTTGTAGTTTTACGAGTGTGTCCACATAGAGAATTCGGTAACGTGCAGCCGCTATATCCGCGTATAGACTCAATCAAATATTCAACGCTCAGCGTTCAGCTCACAATTCACCGTGTGTTTTGGAGGAAAACATTTTTTTCCACTATCGCAGAACTGCGTTAATAACATGAGACGGTTCTGCTTCCACAATTAAAACATATAAATTTAATTATCCGACTTTGGAACGTAAAGTCCCCTCCGAAAGCACGACATCAAGGATAATATGAAGAATTACGATTACGACGGCTGCTTATCGTAGTGCTCATTTGCGATTTATATACGTTCGTGGCGCTCACCTCGGTTTTACGATTGCGTATATAAATTTCCTTGATATGCTCGGGTCCCATGTAACGAGGTTTGTACGCGATTCTGTAGCCAAGAAATTCGCCATTCATCGTGTCGAGACTCGGTGGTTTCCATGCAATGAGTATGGACGTTGCCGAGGTGTTGTGAGCGGCGGTAATTGTCGGCTTGCCAATTGGAACTGCAACACACGAGATTTTCAGAAATTATGAATCCTTAATAAGCCAATTTTCTCCCCCATTTTGTTCCTTCAATTGATTGCCCTAATTCGTACACGAATATTTTCTTTGCCAAGGTAACGGTCTGCAGGGTTGGGGGCTTGTAAATTTGAAAGCTTCTCATGGATTAATGCCTAGTTGTAACAGTCGAAAACAGCTCTTTCTTGCAATTTTATTAAAACGATAGTGATGATACATGTCTACAAAAAATAGGCATTTAAAAAAGTATCATCGGAAGAACAATCTAATCTTTTTGTGTACAAATATTTAATTATAATCGATTTAATTATATCGATGTAATTACATTTTTTTATGTTTATGATATGATTAATCTAAGAAATTTTTGAAATATCAAATTTAAAAAAATGCCGCGTGTTTAAAACGGGGGTCTTGATTCTTGCAAAAAATGGGCATTTTTCGTTCATCAAATCTAAAGTATACATCGGAAAAAAATCCTCTGATTAAATACTATATTTTTATCTAGAAAAGGCACCAAAAAATCAGAATGATTGATGAAGTAGTTTTTAAGATATTTTTCTGACCGACTTTAAAAACGTAATTTCGAAAAAATGGTATGTAAGGGGTTACCCCCACTTGCGATTTTGAAAAAATCGATTTTTTTTATTGCATTTTTTTTAAGTATAAGTATCTGAGAATATGTCCTGAAAATTTCAAGTCGATCCGAACAAAATTGACTGAGATATGAGCGTTGAAAGAGAAGAATCCGCGTTAAAAGAGCGTTGAAAGAGAAACTTCAAACGAGTTTTTCTCAAAATGGCATTTCTGAAGTCGGTGACCAAGATTACTCGAACACTTATGAACCGATCTTCTTGAAATTTTGCAGGCTTATTTAATACATAAAAATGTAGTCTATAATCGTTCGATTTTTTTTTTCGAAAAAAAATGGCCGTTTTATAGCCAAAAAACGGCCGTTTTTTTCGTTAAAATCGAACCATTAACTTTGACCGTCCGCCATTTTGTGAAAAATGAATATTTTTTAAAATCCTTCGATTAAATACTAGTTTATACTTATATTTGACTAAATCCATCCGCATTTTTTTTTTCAGATGATCCACTTCGCCGCAATGTTGGTCACCGCAAACCGTGTAAAAAACATTATTTCATTGACGGCCATTTGCCACTAAACAATGTAATATTTTTCAATAAAAAAATTACTGAAAGTTCTTCAAGATGTGTTCTTTGAGATGGTATATTGATCGATTAAAAAAGTTTTGTAGTTTTCTTTTAAAAAATTCATGAAAAAGGCCTTTTTTGCGCTACAAGTGGGGGTAACGCCTTAAAGTATCGAACGATGCTCCAAGCGCTCTAACGGGCGTGAACATAACCTATAAATTTATCAATTTTGATCCCATCACCTAGACATTTTCAGGGAACATTTATAAAATGATATACAGGCAAAATATATTGGTATCGAAAAAAGTGATTTTTCAATTTTTACACCTAGGCATAACCCCTTAAGGCCACGTTCCGTAGTACAAAATTGATTGCTCTCGCGGTTTCATCGCGGTTTTCTTTGCGTGTGCGACCTCAACGAGACTGGCTTTAGCCTTTAAACGTGCCATACGAATGGCTGCACCACGCCAGTACGAGTGAACAAGGGGGCGATAGAGATAGAGAGCCCGAGAGCTGTAAGTAGAAACTGACGTTTAACCGAGCCGCAAGCTTACCCCGATTAAAAGTTGTTTCGACAATCGTTTACGGCACTTTTTTACTACCAGTTTAGGATCCCCGTTCGCGCATTATTGCGGTGGCTTTCGAGCCACGATCTCGGCCTCGCCGAACAAGTTTCATCCATAAATTAAGTAAGATATGAAATATAAATTAAAAATGAAGAAAATAGGTTAAAGCGAGCAGATTGCTTTTTCGATTCTTTGATAACTTTGCCTTTTCCTCATTCAGGCGATTTTATACCCAATTTTGGCTTCCGCAACGACAAAGCTGCTCGAAGGTGTAATTTGTTGGACCGTTAACAATTTCGGGCGAAGAAACTCCGTCCTTCGACTGTTGGGATATACGGATATTAAAATACAATGAAAAATTTGCACATTGTTCATTCAATTATTTCGCTCCCGAAGCTCGGCAATGAGGAAGTTCTTTTTACACAGAGCTACTCCTACGAGTGCGTCTACATTATAAACGTACTTCTTTTTAAAAAATTGGCTTCGTTGTAGAGGAAGCTTCATGTAAAAAAAAACTTGCTCGTGTGTTTTGAGAGAGGGGTAAATAAATGAGAAAGTCATGTACAAAGTTCGAGCTTGCACAATTTGATTTTGTATAAAAAAAATACATTAAAAAAATGAAATGTTTTCGTCATTACCTTCCTTTTTAATTGCACACAATTCAACCCAAACAAACCCGAATAATTTGTTTGGAATATAACATTATTTCATTCATCCTTTCCTATTCCGAATTATTCGAAAACACTCAAACGCCCTTGAATCAAAACTTGGACGTCGATTACCGCTCAATTAAATCACCACATTACTTCTTTAAGGGGTCTTATCACTTTAGACGCTAAAGAAGGCTATTTTCATGAATTTTTTTGATAGGTTTATATTATAGATATTGATATAAAAGTTGTTACACTTAATAAATACACTTTCGAAATACATAAAAAAAAAATGTTTAAATGCATTTATGTAACCTAAACAAACTTTAAACGCGTTTGTCTCCAAACAACGTTTTGCGACGGCTTATTGATAAAATCATCGAAACTACTGAACCGATCCTTATGAAATATAAACCACATATTCTTCACAACTATACCTATAGCGCATATCAAGGTTCAATTTTTTGTTGTTGATATTTACTTTTTTTTGCCAAAAACGATGAAAAAACACGTGTTTTTTCGAAAAATGTCCGCCATTTTGTTATTTTTGCAGATATCAAAAATCGTATTATACGCGCTATAGCCATTAACATACTGAATCTAAAACCGTTTGAATTTTTGTTTCGGATGATCCATCTCCGAGATTTCATCAACAGCGCAAACCTACAATTTTTTCAGGACATTTTTTTAACTACCATTTTCGTCTATAAATAGTGTCTTGAATAAATAATTTTTTTATGTGTATTTCGAAAGTGTATTTATTAAGTGTAACAACTTTCTATCAATATCTATAATACGAACCTATCAAAAAAATTCATGAAAATAGTCTTTCTTAGCGTGTAAAGTGGGAAGACCCATTAACAATCTCCTTTTGTGCAAACAAATATTCAAGTATCTCAAGTTTTGAGAAGGTCACACCGTAAAACGCTTTATTGTTAAACTGCCTCGCCTTAAGGGGCCAGTCCACTTTGAACATTTCAAAAAATCGAAAGCAAGCAAGACTTGAAGAAATCGACGATGATGAGCAATCAGAAGGGATTTTGTACGGTGCAGGAATTGCCGATTGAGTTTAGGTAAGAGTTTTTTATAGTATAAACTTCAAACGCATTTTTCTCGAAACAACGTTTTCAAAATCTAACTCCATCGTATCTCTAAAACTAATAAACCGATTCTCTTGAAATTTGAACCACATGTTGTAAACATGACTCGCAACAAGATGACCCTCGATGGTTTTCAAATTTTGATTTCTACTCTTTTTTTTGCGAAAAACTGCGAAAAAACGTGTTTTTTAAGGTAGGACCTCCACAGAAGAGTTGAATTAAGAAATGGTTGAAATTTGAAATATACGTTACTTAATACATTATCCAAACATCCGTGCAATTTGAATAAGTTTGACCACCCCAAACCTGAGATATTTACACTTAAAGTTGGCTTGGTTTACACGTAACAAATGCGTTATGATGGGCAAACAGAGCATCATTAATTCTACCGTCAAAACTAAAATTACGAAATTGATTAAAAAACGAGGATAAGCTACAGTAAGATATCATGAATAATGTGAAAAAAATGAGAATGATTCACCATCTAGTTTCCAAGATATAACCATGAGAAGCCTTCACAATTTTGGTGCAAAGCCTGGCAAAGCCTGGAAAAAAAACAATTGGGGCAAAGCCTGGACAGTCCCGGCAAAAAGTTTACTGGCAATGGTCGATCGAAAACACAATACAAAATATATTTTATGGCAATAAATGATATCCATCGTATTATCTACTAGTACCGAGTCAATATTGCGTAGTTTTTAATTTCATTCATTACTCATTAAACCAATTATCAATCTTTTAAACATGAACATGGTATGTAAACTTTTGGTTGAGATTTTCGCAGAGGAACTACCTTAACTTTTTTCGTTTTTCATCTGCCATTTTTTTATTTTTTCATAAAACTTTATATTAGAGGGTCGTTTTGTAGCTGGTGTCATACTGAATCTAATGGACTTTGATTTTTTTGTTTCAGACAAGCCGTTGCCGAGTTGTGATGGAGCTACCTAGCCAACCTATTTTTGAGGCGTTACGTTAAACGATAGTTTTTGTACACTGAAAAAAAAGAATCGTTGAATGAGAAAAATGCATTTTGTTGTCTCGAAATTTTGTTGTCTTAACAGTTTGCTCAGACATGCTAAATAAGCTACAGTTCACACCACTATACTGTTTTATCACCAACTATACTGTTTTGTTATGCCAATCAAAAATCAACTTGAACTTATTTAAAGATACATTTCGTTAAACCAACTGAATTTTGGATGGATGAACGAATTTTTTTTTAGTGTACTTAAAAATGAATTAAAATGAATCAAAACTTTTTTTTTAGTATATCAAGACTTTATTTATCAAGCCCAATAAATTTTATCTTCGTATCTTTTATAAAATCCTCAAAAGAAAAATCGCGAAAATAGCCTTTTTTCGTAGCTCCAACGTGGACTGGCCCCTTAATTCTTCACCAATTTTTGCGCAATGAAATCACCACATGACTATCACAAAGCTCTATTCGCGTGCATAAAGTCATCCTGATATCCAAAATTTTGGGAAATTCGCACCGCGACGACGATTTTTTGGAAAATTCACACCGTCGCGAAATCTTAAGTCGGTCACCGCTTGGCGAAAAATGTTATTCGAGTTTACCTTGTACGATACTCTATCTCCGTACAAAATTTTAAACCGATATCTGAAAAAGACGCGAGAGTTCAGTTGCAGGAGGATGTTCATCTAAAAACGCCTCTAAAAATCTAAAGCGTTCCACCGATTTTCGCCAACTCCATTTCGAACATCCTATAATACCCTCTTGGAGTGCAAAAGTTCAGCCAGTTATCTCTAAAATCGTACAAGTTTCTGCGTGTACAAAAAAAAACTGGACTGTCATCCTGATGTCTAAAATTTTGGAAAATTAGCAGTACGACGACGTTTTTTGGAAAATTCACACCGTCTCAAAATCTTTAATCTCTCACCTATATTATTTCACTAATACACTCTTGGAGTGTATTAGTGCAAAAAATCTGCACACCAGCCATGTAATTTTTCAAAATCGAATTTCCCGACGTTTCGGGCCACCCTAAAACCACATCCATTGAAATCTTAATAAAATATCTTTTGACGACACCAAAGCTTCGTCCAAGCGGTAGCAAAAGCCCTCACATTCGTGAGCAATTTTTTTCTCCCCGCAGGGACAGAAAAACAATGTCCCCATTATCGGGTGTCTTTGCCCTTGCGGATATCGAATAAAATGACGGCTGGAAGAATAACCCGTTGTTTTCTGGCGGCTTGTCGATTTTGGTCGTGAAAACGGGAACGTAGCAAATCCAACGACCAACCTGGTTGGTCGTACTTTGTCAATACTGTCGGAAGGGAAATTGGGTTCCGTTGCCCGTATCAACCCAGCGGACTGCAAATACCGATCCTGAAAGACAGGGGCACCTTTATCACTCGCAATTTTGCGGCTGAAATGTCACGGCGATACGCTCTTTTTATTTCAAGCGGTAAGTATCAACGTTTTGAAAGCCGTGGAGAACCGTGTTGCTTTCGAGCAATAAATGGGGATCAATTCTATTGGATACCGTGCAAATGTGGTGCGGCGAGAGATGCGAGAGCTGCGAGTATGGTGGTCGCGGCCGATTCTAATTCGGCCGGGTTACATGTCCGCATTTCCCGCGAGTGAAACAAATAGAGAGACGGACAGAAAGACATACATACATATATACATGTATAAATAAATATATACATATATATATATGCGCTCTCTTCCTCTCTCTCTCTCTCTCTCTCTCTCTCTCTCTCTCTCTTTCTCTCTCTCTATCAGTTCCAATCCTTGTCGGTCTCTCTCCAAGTATATATATATACAGCGACAAGGATTGGAACTGATAGAGAGAGAGAGAGAGGACAGGCATGCCGAAGCAATTCCCAATAGCTTAACTGAAACCCTGTTCTCCTCTCTCCACCCCTCGCGCCCCCACTCGCGGATCAATAGAAGGACTCTAGAGCAGGAGCAGCAGCAGCAGAGCGCTTGCATCGCCACGAAACTTCTCCACCCACTTCACTCAACCAGGCACTCTCGTGTCGTCAGAGAGCACTCTCTTTCTCTGTCTAGCTCTCTGTCCTTCTCTCCTACCCTCTCATTCTCTCTTATTCTGACCCTTTCTTTTTCTCTCTATCTATCCTTCTCGTGCATACTCATTCCCTTGCACCTTCGTTCTAGTTTCTGTACTCATTCTGTCCACTCATGTATCAACTGCCTCCTTCTGTCCGTCTCTCTCGTGTTCTCGCTGCAATTTCAGCTTAACTCGTGACAAGCAGCACCTCCATGCGACGTATTCGGCCAGGGCCTACGTCCGCGAGCCATCGTCCTCCGTCACAATCCTGATAGATCTCTTTATCACACTCGTCACATCTTCCACTGAAGCCTAAACACTCTTCAAACGAAACGGACGAAAATTACCACTTGTCGCACTCGCAAACGAATTCGAATACGCCCGTTCTCCGCCTCTCAAAGCTTCCGGTGGAACATCGACATCCCTATTGGGGCGAGCGAATCACGAGAGTGAAAGCTGCTGTTAGATATCGTAAACGTGATTGCGCTTGACGATAACGGGATGCCCGGGTTGGCGGCACATCAACATGGTGCGGTCCCGAAGCTCAAAGTCTCCTAGCAATTATCATCAACTGTTCATCATGGGCGGCAGATCGGCATGTTGCGGTCCCAATGTCAAAGTCTCCGAGCAATTGTCATCAAATGTTCATCATCGGCGGCAGATCGGTATGTTGCGGTCCCAATGTCAAAGTCTCCTAGCAATTATCATCAAATGTTCATCATTGGCGGCAGATCGGCATGCTGCGGTCCTAACGTCAGTTTCCTAGCAATTATCATCAAGTGTTGATCATCGGCGGCAGATCAGCATGTTGCGGTCCCAATGTCAAAGTCTCTTAGCAATTATTATGGACTGTTCATCATCGGCGGCAGAACAGCATGTTGCGGTCCCAATGTCAAAGTCTCCTAGCAATTATCATCAACTGTTCATCATGGGCGGCAGATCGGCATGTTGCGGTCCCAATGTCAAAGTCTCCTAGCAATTATCATCAAATGTTCATCATTGGCGGCAGATCGGCATGCTGCGGTCCTAACGTCAGTCTCTTAGCAATTATCATCGACTGTTCATCATCGGCGGCAGAGCAGCATGTTGCGGTCCCAATGTCAAAGTCTCCTAGCAATTGTCATCAAATGTTCATCATCGGCGGCAGATCGGTATGTTGCGGTCCCAATGTCAAAGTCTCCTACCAATTATCGTCAACTGCTCATCGGCAGCAGATCAGCATGTTGCGGTCCCAATGTCAAAGTCTCCTTTGCATGACGTTAGGACCGCATGTTGCGGTCCTAACGTCAGTCTCCTAGCAATTATCATCAAATGTTCATCATCGGTGGCAGATCGGCATGTTACGGTCCCAATGTCAAAGTCTAGCAATTATCATGAATTGTTCATCATCGGCGGCAGATCGGCATGTTGCGGTCCTAATGTCAAAGTCTAGCAATTATCATAAAATGTTCATCATCGGTTGCAGATCGGCATATTGCGGTCCCAATGCCAAAGTCTCCTAGCAATTATCATCACATGTTCATCATCGGCGGCAGATTGGCATGTTGCAGTCCCAATGCCAAAGTCTCCTAGCAATTATCATCAAATGTTCAGCATCGGCGGTAGATCGGCATGTTGTGGGCCCAATGTGAAAGCCTCCTAGCAATTATCATCAACTGTTCAGCATCAGCGGCAGATCGGCATGTCGCGGTCCCAGTATCAAAGTCTCCTAGCAATTATCATCAAATCTTCATCATTGGCGGCAGATATGCATGTTACAGCTCCAATGTCAAAGTCTCTTAGCAATTATCATCAAATGTTCGTCATGTTTGCCTGTTGTTTGCCTCGATTAATAATGCCGAGTGGTCTTTCGAATAGCACTTCTGATCCGAGTTCCCTGAACTCGCTAACCGCATTTCAAAAATTTCCACAAGCGTCGTCAATGTCACTTGAACTCATCCAACAATGAGTATATCGACTTACGATAGCAACGTGCAATCTTGTTCACCTATACGAGAATCTTTAAAAAAAACATCCTGGGTCCCCTTGAATTTTAACGGAGTTCGTAAAATTGCAATTTGCTATAGAGCTTACAGCCCTATAAATATCAATATATATAACCGATGGGGTTGCATACACCGACACACATACCCACACGTGTGTGGATATTTACGTGTATATATACAGGGTGGCCCGCAAAGTAACGGCCGAAGGGAAAATCTAGATGCCACGTATCAATACCTATCACAATCATCTCCATATAAGTTCTATGATCTTTCTTACTTTTCGAGAAAAATAGCTTTTTTGTAGCTTTTGTGCACGCACTTTCCTCACGATTCATCTACTTGTCTTATCGTTATGAAGTGCACTATTGAGTAATACATTAATTACTAACTGAATATTAACGTAAATGCCTTAGATTTTTAACAAAACTTCAAAAAATAGATTTAAGGATCAGTCGCGAAAGTTCAGATGATGAAAAAATACTTATACTAGTCTAAATAACTTCCAATTTGTTTTGGAAACATTGCACAAAAGAGAATTTAATAAAAACAGATGCTACAGGAAAAATCGAAAAGAAATAAAAAATGCTTTTTCCTCGCAAAGTAGAAAAAGATCGCGGAACAAACATGGGGTGATTCGGATAGGTATTAATACGAGGTATCCAGATTTTGCATTTGGACGTTACTTTTCGGGCCACCTTGTATATGCACGATTTTGGAGACATTCGACTTCGAGGACCGACTTCATCGTAGGCTGATGTGCTTATACTCAACATTAAGAAAATTCCAACGTTCTCAAAACAGCCAGACGTGCTGATAACCAACATTGCATTCGTATAACAGGTTTAAAGTATCCTTTCCCTGTATATATATATATATATATATATATATATATATATATATATATAGCAGTAGCAGCAGCAGTGTACTGCGCACACCCCCATGGACTAGGTCAACGATATGTCTGAAGGGTCACGAACTCCCATTTCTTTCAGGACCATGAGAACTTCATCCTCCCTCCTGCTACCTTTTCCCCACCCTTTCTCTCTCTCTCTCTCTCTCTCTCTCTCGCTCTCTCCCTCTCTGTCTTTTTTTCTCCCATTGTCAGTGCAAACTGTGTTATCGGACGACGCTTCAACCCGCATTCTCTCGTAAATCTCTGTATTTGACGATCCCATCCGTATACGAGTCCCTCTTGCAGTTTCTCAAGACGCTCCCCTTCGTGGCGCTATTTTTCAAAGTTCGCGACGTCAATTTTAAACATCCGAAAAGGCTTTCAGTTTTCCAAGCTCGGTGAACGATCGAAAAGAAAATCTCGCCGACAAGAGAGCGGGAAGGTCTGAAATGCATTCATACCTACCGGGGTTCCATAGTCCCCAACGAAATTTTGTCGCGAGTTTCCCGAATGGATCTTAACGTCATAAGCTGCAAGAGTGTCATGAAAAAACACATTTTCTATATATATATATATATATAAACCGTTTTCTGTTTCAATCTACTTTAAAATTTAATTATAACAATATTGTATGGAAATAAAACATAAAAAATCGATGCAGATAATGAGTACAGCTAATGAGACTTCTTTACATTGAGTATTTATTGAAGAGATTCCTCATCAATGCTAGCGGGGATCGCGTTACTTTACTTTTGGAAGAAAAATTGTATTTTTTCAGGTTTCACTAGGGGGGGTTCCGGGGAAGTTGCGGACTTGCTTTTACGTACCGAAAGTTCGGAAAAACCTTAAGTTGTTTTCGCGCCAACTTCGCTCAAACGGACAGACAAAATTCCGAAAAATGAGAGCTATTGTCTCAGCTCCGTAACATCGATACAATTTTTTGCACGGAAACCGTGCAAACCGTAATTGAACATTGAATGCACGATTCTGTATCAGTCTGTATAGATGTTGAGAAAAAACGAGAGCCTGAGAACGGAGGTGGAAGAGAAAGGAGCAGAAAGAGGAGACAGATAAGCAGTCAGAACGGGGAAAATCCCTTATTCGTGATGCAGAATAGAAACCCGGCCAGGAACGGAGGAAGACATTGAGAGAAACGGAAAACGAAGTGCGGGATGTAGCTTCACATCGGGACTATTATATTTACACTTCGTTGGAGCGTGAATTTGAATTTTCTCACAGTTCTTTAGTTTTGTAACGAGGGTTGAATTGGTAGGAAATTACCGAACATTTTGTTAAACAGAGTGAAATGTAGAATCAACGATGGCAAGAAAGTGTATCAATCTAAATTCCGTAATGCGTGTGGTCAAGCAAACTCAAGGCTCGAGCTTTCGAGTTGCGTGTAAAGAGAGCGAGAGCTCTCAATTACGGTGGCTTCGACTCTTCCAAATTTCCAAGAGAGCTTGTATACAAGATGAACGATAACGTTATCGATGAAAAACGAAAAACACCCCTATTTTCGAGGGTGCGTTTCACCCCTTCAAAATCGGGTTCCGCAGATATAGAAAAATACGTGTCGCCTATTTTTACCCATTCTACAAGCATGTCAAATTTCATCGAGATCGGAGAGATCGACCTCGCAACCTTTCCTTGTAAGCGGAACGTTCATTCTACCAACTAGAAATGTACAAAAAAGTCGAAATTCACCTTTTTCCTGAATAAAATAAAATCATCGAATCATCAGATTCCGCAGTACTGTCAATATTTGCAATGGGATCATATGGATTTTATTTATCCAAATATAGCTCGTTCGCAAACAAATCCAACGAAAAAACTCGCCTCTCCAATTTGAAAAACACGGGTGTTATCAGATTTTTGAGTATCGTTAATTGAGTAAGTTTCGATGCATGTGACTTGATTGGAGAGTTCAGTGCACATGACATTTCTAGGGTAAAAATATACTATTATCGTATTGCATTAATCTGGAAAAAGGTTTTTCTCGGAAAACATTAGATTCTGTATGTCTCGGTAACAAACTATATAATATCGCTAATGAACGGGAATTTTGCATGCACCAATAAACTTCGTGATACCGGTCAGTGAAAAAGTACCAGCTCTTGGTCATCACATTTTTCCGATTTACAATTTAATTATTCCGTTTGAGGAATTCTCCACATTTGCAAATTAACTTGACCACATTTTTTTTTTGAATACGCATTTCCCTCGTGCCTCTTGTCATGATGGTGTCAAAAATGCGCGCGCACACACACGGGGTGTAATTCCGACCTCCCAACCTCCACATCGTACACCCTGGGGAACGCTGATGCAGGTGGTAGTTCAAATTTTTTGTCCCACAACTTTAATTTCTTGTGCTCCGAGTATAGCGGTGATTTTTTCATCAGGTTCGTTTTGAGACCCAATGTTTTCTTGGGTAAATGAATATGTACGGTGTTATTATTGACAATAATATAGCGGAGACTTGGGCCACTTAATCCCCCCATTTGTTTTTCACCCCAAATTCCCTCAATTAATATCATATTTCAAATGTCGTGGCACTGAAAAACGTGGAATTTCATTGGGAATAATCAGTATAATAACGACTAAGGTTAGTTTATGGATGTTATAAATATCCCACCAAAACTAGAGGAAGAGAAAGGTACATCAAGCGTCCCATATACAGGGTGTCCCTCTTATCTCTGCCACCCGGAATAACTCGGTAATTATCGACATCACAAAAAATGTTCCAGACAAAAGTTGTACGGTGTGAAGGGGGCCATCAAATGCGACAACTTTTTTTTTATTTCGGTGGAGGCGCTGACGCACAGTGAAGGTCACCTCCACTTTTTTAATGGAATGGTAACTTTTTTTTCAACCGTCTTCTGGATCCCCTCAAACCGCATAAAAACATTAGGGAGTCAAAGTCGTTGAAGGTCATTCAAGGTCAGTATCGATTATACAAATCTAAATATCTCGGATCACTACATTGAGACTTCAGCCATATTTTATATTACCCTGAGGGGACAAAAATATTTCATAGTCATGGTTACTGCCTAAAATATAGTAATGCTTATGATATTTTAGCAGTTGTGTTAACTATGCTTATATGTTAACCGCAACCAACAATCTTACAAGCATACATTGATTGTTCAATGCTATATATTATAGTAGGTTTTCATAAAATGGATATTTCCTTGCACTATCAAAAAATAGTGATTTTTACCATATCGAATGGTATGTCTACTAAATGTGTATAATTTTTCATATATTCAAAAATTCTCAATTGAGAGTACTACTTGTATGATTGTTTATCATAATTCGTCATTCCCTGACCTCCTCAAATGATTCCTGTCAAAGAAAATATTTTGCCTGAACATGGATTCGAACCTACGACCTACCTATCTATACTACGAACGCTGCCAGTATGCTATCGGGTACTTATGTTATTTTGATCGTAGATTTGGCATAACAGATAAAAGTAATTCCAGCTGCAATGTCGAATAGCTATTACCTCTGATATAGGTGAAAATTTTCACGGATCGTCTTTTTGAAAATGTATGTCACTGCTGAAATGGCGCAACTTTTAGGCGCAACGCAATAGTTTTCGAAATATCGAATTTAAAAAACTAATAAATTAATGCGCTAGTATATCTATATCGATCACAGCGTGCTACCGCTGTCCCTATTTTATTGACACGTTCCACAAATGATTTACGTCTTCACCATAAGATTACCATAATTTTGTTCGTATAGTCACTTTTCGTAAGACCTTGTAACAATTTAGGGTGTAGTTCCGAAAAGCCCAGACCACTTTTTTCTTTTAAATTTTGTATACTTATGTATTTTGACTCGCTGAACCCGAATATGATAATTAAAATTGGCGCAAACTTGATTTTCAAGATAAAAACCGAAAAAAATGTTTTTTTTTGTAGTTCTTTAGTTTTATTTTAACAAATGTTGATCGTAGAGGAAAATGTCTTGTACGAAAGTTGTAGCCCATTAAAAGACTGATAATTTATATTCTACACAAATTTTGTCTGAAATCATTATTTTCCAAGCAAATGGGATAATACTCCAATAAGTATATTTTGCTAAACTCTATTAGTTTCGATGTTATCCAAGGTGCCCAACAAACCCGCTCCAGTGTTCTACGCACCCCACGATTCCACACACCCATCCGAGGTGCCCCCCCCCCCCCCCCCCACCCCAGTGTTCTACGCACCCCACGATTCCACGCACCCATCCGAGGTGCCCCCCCGCCCCAGTGTTCTACGCACCCCACGATTCCACGCACCCATCCGAGGTGCCCGTCGCCGACCCCAGTGTTCTACGAACCCCACGATTCCACGCACCCATCCGAGGTGCCCGTCGCCGACCCCAGTGTTCTACGAACCCCAAGATTCCACGCACCCATCCGAGGTGCCGGTCGCCCACCCCAGTGTTCTACGAACCCCACGATTCCACGCACCCATCCAAGGTGCCCAACAAACCCACCCCAGTGTTCTACGCACTCCGCGATTCCACGTACCCATCCCAGATGCCCGCCGCCCACCGCAGTGTTCTACGAACCCCACGATTCCACGCACCCATCCAAGGTGCCCAACAAACCCACCCCAGTATCCTACGCACTCCGCGATTCCACGTACCTATCCGAGGTGCCCTGCGCCCACCACAGTGTTCTACGCACACCACGATTCCACGCACTCATCCGAGACGCCCGCCGCCCACCGCAGTGTTCTACGAACCCCACGATTCCACGCACCCATCCCAGGTGCCCGCCGCCCACCGCAGTGTTCTACGAACCCCACTATTTCACGCACCGATCCAAGGTGCCCAACAAATCCACCCCAGTGTTCTACGCACTCCGCGATTCCACGTACCCATCCGAGATGCCCTCCGCCCACTCCAGTGTTCTACGCACCCCGCGATTCCACACACCCATCCGAGGTGCCCTGCGCACACCGCAGTGAACTACACGCCCCCGATTCAACATACCCGAGTTTGTTTGGGTTTGTTTTGATTGCTGTTTGTGTTTGTTTTATTTGGATTTATTTGGGCCCATATGAAGTAAAGTGCGTAAGTAGATAATATCGAAACTAATGGAGTTTAGCAAAATATACTTATTGGTATATACTATAGTATACTTAAATATACTTATCCCATTTTCTTGGAAAATAATGATTTAAGCCAAAATTTGTATAGAACATAAATTATCAGTCTTTTGATGGGCTACAACTTTCGTACAGGACATTTTTCTCTACGATCAACATTTGTTAAAATTAAATTAAAAAACTACAAAAAATCTGCAAAATCAAGTTTGCGCCAATTTCAATTATCATATTCGTGTTCAGCGAGTCAAAATCCACAAGTATACAAAATTTCAAGGAAAAAAGTCGTATGGGCTTTTCGGAACTTCACCCACAATTTAAATATATTCAACAAGTGTTAATGTTAACTATATAAATAGTACAAACTTGCACTGAGAAAAATGTCTATATTATTTATTTAACAAAACGCCCATGGTAAAAGTGGGCATAGTTAAATACCCTATAGTTTATTGACACCGCAATCATAATATGGTCAACATAACTATAAGCGTCTATCTAACCATGCCGTTTTGGTAGTGTGTTTGATTATCTGGTATCCCCGAAATAACTATAAACTACTGTGAAAGGCTTTACAAAATCGATATAGTTAATTCAGTTAATATTTTTACAATAGTTAGTAGTTATTTCGGGGATGATAGATAGTCGATAACGCCACCAAAGTTGCATGTTTAGATATTCTTTTCGCTTATAGTTGTGTTAACCTTATTATGATTGCGGTGACAATAAACTATAGGGAATTCGACTATACTCTCTTTTGCCATACGCGTATTTTTGTAAATACTATACACTTTTCTCTCAGTGTACCAAAGATTTGGTAGTGATCCGAGATGCTTAGATTTGTGTTTCATTTTAATCGGTGACCTTGGGGAATTTTAATATTTTAATAGGTGACACAATGGGGAAACAATAGGTAACAAACGCGAACAGCGTGTATCTTAGGGGAGAAAAATATATATATATAATAGAAAATTATTTTTAAAAAATGTAAATGTTAGGTTCTATGAGTGTCCGCCAGCAAAACCCACATTTTTTGTGGGACACTTTTTTATCCGACGTAATTTCCGTGACTTATTTCGGGAGTGCAATTAAAATAGAACACCTTGTGTGTGTACATATATATATATATATATATATATATATATATATATATATATATATATATATATATATATATATACAGTTTATGTGTGTGTAAAGAGAACAGACGATCGCGAGCTCGAAGCTCCGGGGGCGTTGCGGGATTAGAGTGTCAAGTCGAATAGTTTCGTCCTCGTTGATTTTCCCCTTTTTCTCTTCCCTCTCTTACTCTCTCTCTCTCTCTCTCTCTCTCTCTCTCTCTCTCTCTCTCTCTCTCTCTCTCTCTCTCTCTCTCTCTCTCTGTCGCTATCCCTCTCGGTTTCGCTTTAAATTCTAAGCCCCTTCTCCATTCCTCTCACCCCTCGGTTGAATCGATTTACAACCCACGCGATCCCTTTTTGGTCTTTCCCTTAAAAAAAAACTCGTCTAGATTTTTGTACCCGTTCGTTTTCGCGACCTAGAAATAGAATCTCGACTTTATGCTAGCAGATTTGTTTGTGCCTCGATACCCACGAGCTGTTGCGAATTACACATAGATCATGGTTTGCTCAAATTCATCTGGATGAATAGTCACTATCCAATGGTGTAAAAAATCAATAGGTCTATTTTCAAAACTATGAAACGGATCGGAAATTCTTTATGGAGCTTCGTTATAGATAGGAATGAATGTTATTTAAAAAATGTAACAACACGATAATCGATAGGAACATTGATAATGATGAAGAAAAAAGTAATAACAGAACAATAAAAATGTTTATTTTCGAATACCACATTTTCGGGATGAAAGCTTCAGAAGCTTACAATTTTTTATATTGTTTATAATTTTATAATTTTATACGATAGTTTGTAACATTTTCTATCGTATGAGCGGATGATTTTTTTATGTTTGTCCATTTGTTCATAACAAATGATTAAAGGATTTTTATTAGTCAAAAATCGAACGTTTTTTGTCTACGGTGCGCGATTTTCAATTTTTTAAATTTCAAAAAGGTGTCCGGACATACGAGAAATCTATTATTTAACGAGAAGTACATTTTCTTAGTTTCCATTTCGGATCCTCCGAGTTGCCAGAACCACCTATGACGAATGGCCATGCGGCAACGGCGGCACTTTGTGTAAACAATAATAACGTAAGCGTAAGTATCTATCAATATTTCTTAATTTAAAAAAAAACTCAAAGTTCATAAGATTCTGTATTAATTGTGTGTAAAATCCCGATCTCCTTATCTCACTACTCTCGTCAGGAAAAAATATTGCAAATCGATCTGTTTTTAGGTGGCACGTTTTTGCAGACTCGTTAAGGTTGTTATGGGGTTAAGTGAACATGTTACCACCGAGCTAAACAATTTTCTGAACCTTTATAACCTCTTTGCTTTTTTAGAAAAAAAAACGGAAACGCGACGTATTTCGTGGGCTAATTTCATTACGCTAATGGAAAACTCCGAATCATTTTCAGTACATTATTAATATCTGGTGAGTGAATGTTACCACGGAGCTGAAAAAATACATACGTTTCGACTAATTATCAGACTAACCCTTGGTCCCGTGAAAATGAGGATTTACAGTACCGTTATAAAATGATTAATGTTTTTGATAGCGCATTTGTGCGAAAATCAAGCACACAAAATATTAGACTGTGCAATCATGGCAACGTCGTAAACCGCACAAATGCTACCTATCTTATCGGTATTCGGTAATTATGCCCGGGAACCTCAAACTACTCGGTCAGGAGTGAGTTTATTCTATTAACGATTATTATCTAACTATTTACTAAAATATTTACTAACGACTAATTTCCTAACGACGAATATTACTGGTGCTTATTCTCTTAATTGGTAATAATTATTTAATATTAATTTGATAACTATGTTCAGAAATTGTCAATCTCTAGACATTTCTAGGCAAAGACAAAATAACGCGGATTTTTTTCATACATAATTTTTTTTTAGAATATCGAAAATAATTAAGGGGCTATACCAGTGTGAACCTTTCAAAAAATCGATTTTTCCCCCTTTTTCGACAGTTTATCCTTTATACTTTACGTTTATACTTAGCAGTTTTTATCGTAAATATTATTTTATCTTGCCAAAATCGATAGTTAAATCTTTAAACGCGTTTTTCTCGAAATGAGACTTTCCAAATTTGCTGACATTGTGACTCAAAGAGCAATTATCCGATTGACTTGAAATTTGAACTGAGTACCCTTGAATATATTTACTCTACAATGACGTAGGATATTTTTGATCGGATGAAAATTGACGATTTGGCATTGAAAAAACGACCATTTTATACGCGAGAAAACAGACTTTTTTCACAACTACGCCATTTTGTTAGATTTTGATATTTTTCGAAAATTCTACGTCATTGTACAGGAAATACCTCTGAGTTTAACGACATTTTTCCTTTTTCTGTTTCAGCTACTCAATCGGCCGGAGTCATGTCAGCAGTGGAGGAACTTTTTTTTTGGCGCCTCCGAAGGCAGCGCATAAATCGCTTGGATCTCAATATTTTTCCATGAAAAAATTATGTAATATAAGTCAAATATAGCCAAATATATTCTCAATTTTCCGAAACTCTTAATTGAGTACTTTTCTCCCAAAAAATTGCCGAAAATCACCAAAATGTTCAGCGTCCACACTGGTATAGCCCCTCAAAGTTTTTGATTTCTTCGAGATTATAGATAGCTTTAGTACACCCATTTTCATTCCAGCAGATTTTCTTTTATAGAAGTTATAGAAAATAGAAAGTTACAGAAAGTTATAGAAAATAATTATTCAAAGGAATGAAAACACTTAATGTAATCACCGAATGTTCAAAAATGCATATTTTTAGAAAAAGATGTAGAAAAATACATCGAAAACGCACGTTTAATACGACGATTATTCGAAAGCTAACAGTTGGTAACAGTCAGTCGGCTCCCTGCATAAGAATAGGGCGCTCCCCTCGTACTTCACTCCCGACGGCTAAGCCCCGTAACAACCTCAAAAGAAAAGAATCTACCCACATACACGACAATGTTATAATATTGGCAAGTGTAAAAGAAAAAGAACCTTCGAGCCTCAGGGGCGAAAGAGCAAAAAAAAAAGAAGCCCGGCATGTTGACGTGAGTGCGTTAGAAAAATGGAACGAAACGAGCGCCTATTTTCTTCATTTATAATTTATTCTCTTCTTCTCGTGAAAAAGAAATGAAGAGAAATTAGCGTTACACCGCGTAGGTGCGAATTTTTTCAATTGGCCTCGCGCCTCCAACGTTTATAAAATCAACTGTAGAGGAAGCTCTTCCCTTTGCTTCTCTCTATCTCCGTCGCTCCATCCCTCTGTCTTTTGCTCCATACATCTTCCGTTCTCTCGCCCCTAACCTAGTTTTGCCAAGCTCTTGGGTAGTTCCTGCCACCTCTTTTCCCTTGGACGGGAAAGCGGAATGAAGAAGAGAATCCCTCTGTGTAAGCAAAGAGAGCGAGAGCCTGTCATGCACGTGAGTGAGCTGCTTGAGTTAAGCACACCTGTCTCGGAGCTTTTCACTACGCTTCTACTACAATTAGCACACCTTTTCGTTGCGGAGAGCTCTCTTTTTGTAGCCCTCCGCCTCTTTCTCTGTTTAAATTTATGTTTTCGTCTGCAACTGTATACAAGGGTGGAAAATGGTCTTTACATGTCGGTATCGTGTACAAAAATTCTACATCACTCGTATTTACATACGCCTACATGTACGCCCACGCATCGTGAATGTACACGCGCATGTATAAGTATAGGTGTACAAATGGTACTTGTATGTGTAATACCTGTTCGTATACAAAGCTCGGGTCTTCGGCATCCTTTTCTCGTTCGTTTTCTCCCTCCTTTTGTCTTTCTGCGGCCTTTCTCCGTTTCTTCATCCAGTCACATACAGACTATCTTTTACACGAAGTCAAACCGTTTATTTTACCGAGGTAATAGTGAATGCGCGTGACCCACGTTTTAAACTGTGTTGTCATGTTGGAGAACTGCTGTTGGTGCACATCTATCCCTTATGTATATATACAGGGTGTCCCTCTTATCTCTGCCACCCGAAAAAACTCGGTCATTATCGGCGTCACCAAAAAATGTACCAGACAAAAGTTTTTTTTTTTATTTCGTTGGAGTTGCTGACGCACAGTAAAGGTCATCTCCACTTTTTAAAAATGGAATGATACATTTTTTCAACCATTTTGTGGAGCACCTCAAGCTGCATAAAAAACATTAGGGGGTCAAAGTCGTTCAAGGTCATTCAAGGTCATTCTAGGTCATTCTAGGTCATTCAAGGTCATTCAAGGTCAGTATCGATTATACAAATCTAAATATCTCGGATCACTTCCAAATATTTAGATTTGTATTTCATTTTAATAGGTGACCTTGAATGACCTTGAACGACTTTGACCTCCCAATGTTTTTTATGCAGCTTGAGGTGCTCCACAAGATGGTTGAAAACAAAATGTACCATTCCATTAAAAAAAGTGGAGGTGACCTTCACTGTGCCTCAGTGCCTCCATCGAAATAAAACAAATTGGTCGCATTTGATTGCCCCCTTCACACCGTAAAATTTTTGTCTCGTACATTTTTTTGTGACGTCGATAATTACCGAGTTATTTCGGGTGGCAGAGATAAGAGGGACACCCTGTATATGCAGGGTGGCCAGAAAAGTGACATGCGCAAAGACAAATATAGATGCCTCGTATCAATACCTGTCTAAATTACCCCCATGTATGTTGTGCGATCTTTTGCAGTTTTCGAGAAAATAAGTATTTTTTATTTTTACATTTCAAGTTTTCCCGTCGCATAGGTTTTTTTAATTAATTTTTTTCTTTTGTGTACGTACTTGAAAGTTTTGGAAAGCAATTAGCAGTCATTTAGACTAGTGTCGATACTTTGTTTTTATCATCTGAACTTTAGTGACTGATCCCCTCAAGCCTATTGATTACACTTTTGATAACAATCTAAGACATTTATGGTACTGTTCAATGGGTAATTTGTTTATTTAATATGCACTTGGTAACGCGAGAAAAGTACGTACCGTAAAACGGGGTGAAATTTACATTAAGGGTAACTTTCACCGTTTTTGGGGGCTACTTTAACAGGGAGCCAAAATATGGTTTAAATGTGTGCGCATTTGAAAGTGTTTAAATTTGTTGATCAAGTTTATTGTTATTTTGCTCAAGTTGATTTTATATATTTCATGATTATAAGACTGATTAAGTGCCTATAATAGTACCCTACGTACTTCATATTTGTATGTAAAATATTTCCATACCGAAGATGACAATTTGATTGTGAAAAATCATTGTTTTTCATTTCATTCCATGTATAATACATGAAATATTATTTGTTTATATCAAAACGATGCCAAAGTAGCCCATAATCTTTGACATAAGTTGCATTTCAATGCCTTGTCAAATAAATCCCACACTAGGTTACTTTGACACTTCAAAAAAATATGAATCAGTAGAGGGTGGTAGGGGTTGACTTTCTTATACATTTGATAGCCGAAGGACACGTTGTTCTATTGGAGCAACAAAAGTTGGATTTCAGGAGGTTAAAAAAAAGTGACCTACAAAAAACTTCCAAAACCTATTCAAAGAAACCCCATTTTCCGGTACACAAGGGAGCAAAATAGATTAATGCTTTTTTTTCCGAAACCCAAAAAAAACCGTAGAACATACATAAGTGTGATTTGAATAGGTATTGTTACGAGGCATCTAGATTTCCCCTTTGGACGTCACTTTTCGGGCCACCCTGTACGTATCTATAGGAATAAGTTGCCGCGCAACCCTCCCCCGTAACTAAGAACGCGTTTACTCTTCGCAGTTTTCACCAACTGTACGAGTTCTGACTTTAACGAACCGCATTCGGCCGAGAAGGTTGTTTATGTTTCGAGTAATATCGTTCCCGTGCTTTATGTACGTAGGTACGGTAAAATGATAAGGTATGATCGGCACGTACGATGTTGACTTGGTGGAAAGTCGGGAAGAGTTCTTTTTACGCTTATAATACGATTCAAACTTCATTTCCGAGATACTTAATAGATGTCGACATAGGAGGTGATGCAAATACGGATCATTTTCGTTTCGGCAGATAGGAAAAAAATGAATGACAACCCGCGTAGGAATTTTTTTGGGTTGGGTTTTTTAGCCTGATCAGGATCAGGCCCCGACCGGGGTGTGATACGGGTAACACCTATTACGGACATCCTGATCCGGCCCCGATCGGGCCGAGAGTATTAAGGCCCGAAATTAGGCAATACTAAAATGGCCCTACGAAGGTCGTCCCTGATAAGAACCTACTAAGGCTTTCCCCGATAGGTCCCTATCAAGGCTTGCCCTGATAAGCCCTGCTATGGCTTTCCATGATAGGGCCGTATTAAGGCTTTCCCTAATAAGGCCTTACTGAGGCCTCCCCTGATAAGCCCCACTATGGCTTTCCATGATGGGCCGTATTAAGGCTTTCCCTGATAAGGCCCTACTGAGGCGTCCCTTGATAAGGCCCTATGCAGGCTTTCCCAGGTGAGGCCCTACTAAGGCTTTCCCTGATGAGGCCATAAATGGGCTTGCCCTATGACTGCTTCAGCAGTCGATAGATGAACATAACCTCTCATTTTCCACATGGAAACTTCGATTCGACAGCATCGTAGCTTCGGAGTTTCGATGTATTCCTGAATTCCATAAAGAATGGTGTTATGGACTATCACGACGAAAAACGGTGTGCAACTCGGATGCGTGCTAGAAGATTTGGGCAGCTTTGTAAGGCGGAGAGGGAGGACTTATATATATATATATATATATATATATATATATATATATATATATATATATATATATATATATATATATATATATATATATATATCGCCAAAATGTCGAATGACCAAATAAAGAACGACAAAGATTTCTAAACGACAGAATTATGACCTCTCAAAATAAGGAAGGTCGAATTATTAGAAATGTTATCCTTTGACCGATGACGAAATCGAATAACTATTACACCAAAGGATTATTTATTCGAGAGCTCATTTATTCGAGAACATATGTTTAGATAGTCTGCAGTTTGAATCATACAAATACAGATTCGAACAATCGACAAAATTCATATCTCCGAAATAGAATAAAAAGTGAGTACCTAATATTCGTAATACCGTCTATAGCAAAAAGCCATATATCGAGACTACAAACTTCGAATGTGTAGATGTCACAAGGAACATCTCTCAGGTGACACCCTTCGATTTTGTTGAAATTTGGATATGTTGTAAAGCACCGAAAAGTAAGCGATACGTATTTTTTTTTATCGGCGGAAAAACGGTTTCAAGGGGTGAAACGAACCCTCGAAAATAGGAGTGTTTTTCGTTTTTCGACGATAACATTATCGTTCTCATCTCCAATGTATAGTGCACAAAAAAATAAACATTGATGCAATTTGAAATTTTTTAATATCTCGTACCGTTAAAACGTTATCGACGAAAAACGAAAAACATCCCCATGTTTGAGGGTGCGTTTCAGCCCTTAAAACCGTTTTTTCGCCGAAAAAATAAAATATGTATCGCTTACTTTTCGGTTCTTTATAACATATCCAAATTTCAACAAAATCGAAGGGTGTCACCTGAGGGATGTTCCTTGTTAGAAACGCAAATGATCGATGGTCCGAAATGGCGAATACCTAAATGGCGAATACCTAAATGGCGAACATGGCATGGCTGCTGCCTGACCTCACTGACCACTAACGCCATCTGCCAACTTCATTCTGAAGCGCAAGTAGTATTGCTCGATCTTAAGTTTTCGCTAGCCGGACCGTTCGCCATTTTGGCCCATGGGTATTTTAACTGTCCAACTTTTTGGTCTTTCGCTTTAAGGGGTTACCCCCACTTGCGATTTTGAAAAACTCGATTTCTTTATTGCATTTTTTTGAAGTATAAGTATCTGAGAATATGTCCTGAAAATTTCTAGTCGATCCGAACAAAATTGACTGAGATATGAGCGTTGAAAGAGAAGAATCCGCGTTGAAAGAGAAACTTTAAACGCGTTTTTCTCAAAATGGCATTTCTGAAGTCGGTGACCAAGATTACTCGAACACTAATGAACCGATCTTCTTGAAATTTCGCAGGCTTATTTAATACATAAAAATGTAGTCTTTAATCGTTCGATTTTTTTTTTCGAAAAAAAAAATGGCCGTTTTATAGCCAAAAACGGCCGTTTTTTTCGTTAAAATCGAACTATTAACTTTGACTGTCCGCCATTTTGTGAAAAATGAATATTTTTTAAAATCCTTCGATTAAAGACTAGTTTATACTTATATTTGACTAAATCCATCCGCATTTTTTTTCAGATGATCCACTTCGCCGCGATGTTGGTCACCGCAAACTGTGTGTATAAAAACATTATTTCATTGACGGCCATTTGCCACTAAACAATGTAATATTTTTCAATAAAAAAATGACTGAAAGTTCTTCAAGATGTGTTCTTTTAGATGGTATATTTATCGATTAAAAAAGTTTTGTAGTTTTCTTTTAAAAAATTCATGAAAAAGGCCTTTTTTGCGCTACAAGTGGGGGTAACGCCTTAATGAATTCGAAATTGTAAACTGTCGTAATATTTACAATTCGTCGATTTGACGTCTCGAATTGTTTGGTGTATATAGACAGGCGAATCGATATATCTCTCACAATTTTGTTAAATCTGATATTTGTTTTCGCTATAAATCGACTTGAGATTTTTGTATTCACAATTTCGATTAACTATTTCACAGACTATCGTAAAAGTGATATATCTATCTTGGAATGTTCGTCATTACTGAATTCGAATTTTCGATCCCCACCCATTTGAATATATTTAATACTCAAAAAGAATAGCTGAAACAAATAAGATCGTAGTAGGTCGTGAGACAAGGGATAACCTTATTTGATTTAACCAGATCCTATTTAAATTGAATATATTTTTTTGCGGTGCAGGAAACCCAATTGCGGTTTGACCAAGAAACACGATAAGGGCCTGATCAGGCAGCCAGTTCAGGCAGCCAGTTCAGACCCATATGTGACACAACTTTACATTTTCTAGCAGGTCGCTTTCAGGCTGCCTTATAAGTGCCCTACCAGGGCAGTCAGGCAACCCGCAGGCGCCCTGAATGGAGCCCTACCCAAAATTCTACCTGGGAAGTAGTGCGATTGGTTCAACATTTTATACGGAACAATGCTGATGAGACTTGGAGTTCTTTGTGGAAACGATTCTCGCTCGTCAGCGCGAAATGGACAACGTGTGAACGGAGCAAGGCGAGGCCCGATGCAATTAGAGTTGCTAATTTATCTGAGTGGAAAAGCCAACCGGTCTGCGGAGAGAATTCGCACGGAACGGGGTGTGGAACACATTTTTTTTTCTTGCATCGCGCAACAAGATTCGATTTTGATCGTTGCAATTTGCATATTTCGTTTGGAAGGAGGCACGCACCTTCTCGAAGTGTTGTGATGTAATGGGACGTGATACTCGGAGCGCTTCTGCCACGTGCGTTAACCGCCGATACTCGAAAGCTGTATGAGGTAAACGGCTTCAAGTTATCCATGTAGTACTTCGTATCGTTGTTCGGCGTTGTGATCTCGTTCTTCTCGTCCCAAGGGCCATTCTCGCCCACCCTGAAAAAAAGGAATCGAAAAAGATGAGACTCCGGTTTTCTTTTCTCAGACCGAAGACAAGTTTGGCGGCGCTTTTCGAAAAAGGTAGTACTTTTAACGAAAAACGAAAATGGTACCAAATGGTACCGGGTACCATTTCCTCGGAGGCATAACCGCCATGGTAAAGGTATATGGTAGTTACATATTTACTATGGTGGGCTTGAAGAAAAAACTGAAATGGAAAAGAGTTGAACGCAAGCTGGCCTAATGGAAGAGAAATAATTCTGGATGAACAATTTTGTGGCGTTTAAGCTTTTTATCAAAGCTCGCTGCAGTAAATATGTAACTCTTATACATTTTGTTAATCAGGGCATCACCCCCTACAACATGATACCCATGTTGCAATATATATAACAATTACATATTTACTACAGTGGGCTTCGAAAAAAGGCAAAAATAGTAAACAAAATTGACGTCCCTTCTCTTATCTTCGAGCATGGCAGATGGAAAAAAATTGAATGCAATCTGGCCTTAGGTGATTTTCAAGCTTTTTCTCTAAGCTCACTTCAGTGAATATGCAACTATTATATATTTCAATAATCAGGTCATTATCCCTTACAAAATGATACCCATGTTGCAATGTAAGGCAAGGACAATTTCCGTCTTTGCTTCGAGTACCAAAATGATTTTTGTTCTTTTTAGACTCCCGTTCAATAGTCTTTTAGGACTTCATTCGCAATTAGGCATAATGTCGTTTACAAAAATCGCCTGAAGGACGTGTTTGGTTTTTAAACAAGAAAAAATTCCTGTAGGTACGAGATGTCGTACTTGAGAAAAAAAATGTCTTACATTTTTTAGAGTCTGTAAAAGTTTCGGGCCAACAAGTTCCGAACGGAAGATCGGGTATGCTTTTATGTTATTTCTATAGTGGATTAGATTTATAGGGCTGTGACACGTGACCCACGGCCCGAACGCCTCAACCATCTCCTCTCTATATATCTATCTATCCATCTATATATCTTCCCTTCCTTTGACGATGCGAGAGGAATAGCGCTGATCGCCGAGAATAGGGAGGAAGAGAGAATATTATATGACAGCAAGACGAGGGATATCATGACTAAAGCTCATCCTCCACTTGCACCAACCATCTCTCGGTCTTCCGGTGAACACGCACGCTATCGCCACACCGGGATAATAGGTAATTTCGTATTAATTACCGAAATGAAGGTTTCACGTGACCTGCATATCGGATAATTGCCCAAGTTCTCTATAGAAACAACTCTTGGCAACTCAGACTATGCGATATCTCACATACATGAAGAATTTTACATTAAGGAAGACTTTGTCCTTAAAATGCAGCGGGAGATGTTAGCGGCTCAACATGAGCAGCTAGAAGAAGAGGGGGGATGCCTCTATGGACCAGGCATTGCCGATTAGCGGTAATTATAAACACATTCGTTTAAACACATTACAAAACTTTAAACGCGTTTTTCTCGAAAACACGTTTTTAAAAATGGCTGACATTCTCCTGACTGCTGTAATTAACATATCGACCTGAAATTTGGAGAGCATATTCAGAAAATATGTCTTCACGGAATGACGGATCGTTTTTTCGATAGATACATTTTTGCATTTATTATTTATCTTTTTATGCGAAAAAAACGCGAAAATTCGATTTTTTTTAAATTGCCGCCATTTTCCGAAATTTGTACTAAACGAAAAACCCATCCGTCATTCCACGACCAAAGGGTCACAGATTGATAATATGCTTTGAATTTGTGTTTCAGATCAACAAAGAGGGGGCAGTGATGTCCGCCGTTAGCCTCCCGCGATTTGAGGACCTGTTTTCGCGGAGCTGCAACGGCCGCCATTTCGGTGCTTAAAAAAAAAAAATTTTAACGCTCTGTATATCATGAATAAAAGCAAGAAAAAAACCGCACTCAAAAAGCTTTACTCGTTGCCTTTAGAAAAAATAAAATGTAAACACCTGAAATATGGCACTCCAAGGACAAAGTCTCCCTTCATGAGGGAAATCCCTTTAGGCGCCCGAAAATGAGTCATTTTTCATGAATTTTTGTAAAGGTGATAAAATAATCGCATCATTTTCAAATTTTGACATTATCTTGTTACAACTTTCAACTATTGAAAAAAATTTTTTTTTAACAAAATAAAATGGCGGCGGTATCGGGTATTCCTTTAGGCCTCTTTTGAAAAAACTGCTCATGTTATAGCTCAAAAAGTTTCTGATCGACCTGGCTGAAATTTTGGAAGGTCTCTCACTATAACATTATTGGAAGGGTATACCTAAAGTTTTAACGTTATCGTAGAAATAAATTACCTTTTTGAGGTAAAATTGTCGAGAAAATGGTCAAAAATATGAAAATTCGATTACAAAGCCTACTTAATTTTCAATTTTATACTTTTTTATATGGTAAAGTGGTCCTGTGAGTCTAAAGTGAGAAGACCCCTTAAAGTTCGCCGGTTCACCGAACCCATGCGAGTTGAACGAAAAATTGCAATTAATATTTCGTAAAATGCTGGTGTGTACAATTGTTACTTTACGCAGTAACGTGTGCACTAACTGAATGAAAAATGCAGCAGAAATGAGAACAACAGCGTACTAATCGCGGACGTGGCCTTTGAGTTGAAAATAATTGCATTGCACCAACAGCAATTTCAACAATTTGCAAAAGCAAGCCATTAACGTGAGAGTTCAATCGATCGAAGCGATAGAATTTTCACGATTCAGCTATAATGTCCATTTGATTCGGGCTTCATTTAATTTCTCCAGCATTTAATTACTTGCGCCTTTACTATCGATTTACGTTTTTACAATGGGCCGATGAGTGTTTACAAATTTGTCGAAATTGCGCAATCAAATTTTACATTCATTGTTGCAATCTACTTTGACACGTTTTTCCGTATGGTCTCGGTATTTCGAATGTCCGGAAGAAATTTCAGTTTGTACTTTTTTTCCTAGCAAAACGGTCGAGAACACCAAACGGAAATTAATTCCGCACGAGGCATCCTTTTTATAACAAATAGAGTAATTTATTATATTTAATTCGAATTATATGGTAATTTATTATTAGGATATATAATAATAAGATTTATACATGAATGAGGATTTCCTCTTCCTCATTTCCCTCTAAAATTCCTTATCACGACTTCCTTATTCAATAAGAACTTCCTCCTTCAGCACTTTCGAATTCAATAAGGAACATGGTGTATTTTAAAGTTAATTTTCCGAAGCTGAAAGCTTCGGAATTGATCGGGATGAGTTTTGAAGGGAAAGACAGTCAAGCACGTGCAAAAATAATTTTTTTTCGAACAAAAAATGGTGTGCTCTTTTCTAGTTCACCGATTGTAGAAAATCAAACGGCCTTTGGAAGCAGACGAAATATACTTGTACAGGAAATATTGTAAATGCATTTTCGCCAAAAAGTATATTACTTTGAGCATATGGCGTGGCCCATTTCTAAAAAGGCGGAAGTCAAAAGAGGGAAGAATAATTGTGTAAAAAATATACTTCAGAACCATCAAGAATATATTTGTATAAAAAGATCCCGTGCGGAAATTGAACTAGGGCTTTGATCGGGCCCATATAGAATTTCCCTAAATTTATTAGGGCCCTAATCGGGTAGCCTCACATGAGCCCTCAGTGGCAGGTCACACTTTCCTACTGAGGGCCATCAAAGGAGAATAATGAGGGCCTCCAGGTTGCCTGAACGATGCCTCATGGAAACAATCGTGTGCCCGTAAGTTATCCCTGTCAATGGATATGCTTACGAGGGTGTAAATGTATGTGTTTCTGCGTATATATGTCCGTTCATATAAGGACGCGTCACGGTAGACAGGTGTTTGCTTTGCCATATAGTAGATGACGTTGATAATTTTGGATGCAACTTGAGCAAAATGATTGCTTCCCCTTCGAAAATTACCTTGAAAAAATAAAACGTTCGATTTGAAGTCCACATAGGCCTCTGGCTAAATTTTGTCGCAAACAGAATGAAAAAGACAATTTCATTGAGCGGCCAAGGGAAATTCCTCCGAAATTTCAGTTACGAAAAAAGGTGATTAAAGGCGAGAAAATAATTGCCGAAAAATTGATTTTTAATAATGGCACTACAATTAGCACTACTACTCCAAATAACGTTACGCTTTTGAGCAATGAATGTGTAGTAGAAATTGGCAAAATATTCGGATCCAATGAATGTCTAGAATCTTTTTAATTGAAAGTAATATCTGGAAAACGAAAACCGATCTATTTACTTATCCTACACAATCGGGTAAGGTTCATGAGTGGAAAATATCATCAAAATCTTCGAAAGAAATAATTTTTGCTATGGAAAGTATTCAGCGAAAATTAGTCACTATAAAAACCCGAATGGGATTGTTCAAACATACGCCCTGGCATCACTTCATGTCTGAATAAGGCAATAAGAATAATATGGAATTTTTTGAAGGATTTGTAAATATAATATCTAATAAATTTTGAATGCCCTTACGTTTTTATCCTATTTTTACCTAGTGTCGAATAATTGAGTTTAGTAATTAAAATACCACAAACGATTTAGTCGAAGCTATGTATAGTGGTCCGTCCCTATAATGCCCAAACCTGGTCCTATTGTGGCGATCCCGACAGGGATTTTCACAATAAGGCCCACATAGGCCCTTACTATGTCGACCCCGGTCGGAATTGCCACAATAAGCCCTTAAAGGCCCCAATTTTCCGCACGGGATGATGCAATTATGAAATTTTCTATCCCAAATTACCCATTTTGTCGTAATTTTGTTTCTCCTTACGCTAGAGAAAACTACAACTTTCACTGAAGCCAAAGTTTTTCCTCGAAAAAAATCATTTTTGCGTCGGATATTTCATTTTGGTACATCAATAGGTGTTGCGGTTTGTTTTTTTCTCACTAATAAATTTTATCGTATTTTTCTTTTTCTTTCTATGCTTGAGAAAAATAGAATGGTCGCTAACGCGGAAGTTATTCTTCACAAAAATACTTTCTGCGTCGCATATTTGATTTTTGTATATCAATAAGTTTTCGGGTTCATTCCGGTTGATTTATTTTTTACTAGTCGATTTTATCGTAATTTCGTTTTTCTTTTTACGCTCGGAAAAAATATATTTTTCACTGAAGCGGGCGTTATTTTTCGAGAAAAAAAAATAATGTTCGTGTCGCCAATTTAATTTTCATATATGAATGAGTGTATTTACGAGGTACGAATAAAAAAAGCTCAGAACGCCTTGCAGCCACAAAATGAATACGAACACAAAAGAGCACGTGGGGTCCTTTTGGACCCCAACTGCACTTTAGTTGATGGCTCCGTCAGAAGCAGTCGCTTCTCGGTGGTATTACTGGCCAGAATCAGCAAAGGTAAATTTAATTACGGAAGTAGTTGTTGCTCGGAAACGCCGTCTGCTATTTCAGCATCTTAAAACGCCCGTAGGGTTCGTACGGATCCCGCATGCTTCTGTAGTTAATATTCTTCACATCAAAATATATTCCTATGTTCATACGTCGAGGTATTACACGTGCACGTGTAAAATATTAAGGGGTTACCCCCACTTGCGATTTTGAAAAAATCGATTTTTTTTATTGCATTTTTTTGAAGTATAAGTATCTGAGAATATGTCCTGAAAAATTCAAGTCGATCCGAACAAAATTGACTGAGATATGAGCGTTGAAAGAGAAGAATCCGCGTTGAAAGAGCGTTGAAAGAGAAACTTTAAACGCGTTTTTCTCAAAATGGCATTTCTGAAGTCGGTGACCAAGATTACTCGAACACTAATTAACCGATCTTCTTGAAATTTTGCAGGCTTATTTAATACATAAAAATGTAGTCTTTAATCGTTCGATTTTTTTTTTCGAAAAAAATGGCCGTTTTATAGCCAGAAAACGGCCGTTTTTTTTTCGTTAAAATCGAACCATTAACTTTAACTGTCCGCCATTTTGTGAAAAATGAATATTTTTCAAAATCCTTCGATTAAAGACTAGTTTATACTTATATTTGACTAAATCCATCGGCATTTTTTTTTCAGATGATCCACTTCGCCGCAATGTTGGTCACCGCAAACCGTGTATATAAAAACATTATTTCATTGACGGCCATTTGCCACTAAACAATGTAATATTTTTCAATAACAAAATTACCGAAAGTTCTTCAAGATGTGTTCTTTAAGATGGTATATTGATCGATTAAAAAAGTTTTGTAGTTTTCTTTTAAAAAAAATCATGAAAAAGGCCTTTTTTTGCGCTACAAGTGGGGGTAACGCCTTAAACGAGACTCGGAAAAATAGCGAAAACAAAATATGTCAGCGTTACAAGTGGCAGTGACGAATAATAAAGTTACAACCAAATCGGAGAAGTCGCGATACGAATGTTGGTGAATGTTTCGTGAAATGACTCATACGTGTAACGTGTAGGTTGTTCGTTTACGTCTGTTTTACGACTTGTACTAAAACCAGGCGAGAACTTTGTCAACCCCACGTTTCCGGATGGTATTTCGTGTGCCGGGAGGAATGCAAAAATGCAACGGTGGCCGTAAGCACCAACAGCCAACGGGAAAACGCGCCTTTGTGCCGGAAAACCCTAACGAGAAAGCTGCGCAGTTCAGAAAATTTTCGCTGCCCAAGCAGCCGGTAAAATCCCGTGCAAAACCGCCGCGACAAAGGTGCTTTGATTGTTTTGCAGAAGAGTTTCGAGAACTGCGTGTACAGTGAAAACAATGTGGACTCATTAGTGCTACGTTCGGTTGAATTATCATTTCCAGCATGAATGAGATTTGAATGCGTCAAATAATTCCCTCATTATTGCAGTATTATTTCGGGTCAAAAAGATCGAGCACGGGTAAATAAATGATGGCTTCGTAACGTTTGGAGGAACGCTATATAGCGCCATATTTTTTTTTAACGGACAACTTTCCTGTCGTTTATTCTCCCGGTCATTCCGCTCGTATGGAAGGCAAATATTTTTCTCATTTTGTGTCAAGTAACTACATAGAGTGGACGAGTAGAAAATGAAATTATTGTGCAAGTGGAAAACTTGCACATGGCTTCCTCGTTAATTTATCTCGCTCCCGGACCTAACCATATGAAGAAGAACGTGTTTTTTTTTACACAAAGGTACCCCTATGAGGAAGACTGAATTTGAACAGTCAGCACGCCAGTGACATCGCTATGTCTGTTTTTAAATTTGGCTTCCCCATGGGGAAAACTTATTTATAAAACCCGCTCGTACCGTCAACATTGGATGCAGAGTAAACGAACATAAAAACAGAAGGCAAGTTTTCGAAAAAACGGAGCTTTCATACGATCAACAGAATTCATAAATGTTTCTTTACATGTAATGATTCCCGAACTATTCGTATTTTTCCATGTCAAGATATTCAGCAAAATTGAAATGCACTTAAGGTAGCAATCTCGTCAAGGCGTTCTTTTATAGATCTTTTTTTTATTTTGAGGACACATTCAAGACACTATTATGTGATTATACCTGCAAAATTTCAAAAGGATTCACCGTTCTGTATTTGAGATATTGGCAATCAACGATTGCACGTTTTTACACGTGTCCTTATGGGGGACGGTGGAAAATTTCACATTTCATGCAATAACGTCGAAACTGTTCTACAGATTTTTCATCAAATATTCTCAATAACAGAGGAACATATGACGGAGAGGGTAAAAAAAGTCATGAATTTTGACCGTCTAGTTTCAGAGATAGAGTGTGCGTGCGTGCGTGCGTGCGTGCGTGCGTGTGTGTGTGTGTGTGTGTGTGTGTGTGTGTGTGTGTGTGTGTGTGTGTGTGTGTGTGTGTGTGTGTGTGTGTGTGTGTGTGTGTGTGTGTGTAAGTGTAAGTGTAAGTGTGTGCAAGTGTGTGTGTGTGTGCGAGATTGTGTGTGACAAACTGTAAACGCGTTTTTCTCTAAACAACGTTTTTTAACGGCTTGTTGACAAAATCTTCTAAAGTACTGAACCGATCCTCATGAAATTTTAACCACATATTCTTTACAACTATAACTATAGCGCATATCAAGGATTTTTTCAAATTTTGATATTTACTATTTTTTTTTTGCCAAAAACGGTGAAAAGGAACACCGTTTTTTTGTTTCTTCGAAAAACGTCCACCATTGTGTTATTTTTGCATATATCAAAAATCGTATGATATGCGATGCTATTAACATACTGAATGAGAACCGTTTGATTTTTTTGTTTCGGATGATCCATCTACGAGGATTCATCAACAGCGCAGACCTACAATTTTTTAGGACTTTTTTACCTACCATTTCCGTCTATAAACTTAAATAAATAAATTTGCATGTATTTCGAAATTGTATTTATTAAGTGTAACAACTTTTATATCAATACCTATAATATGAAACTATCAAAAAAAATCCATTAAAATAGCCTTTTTTTAGCGTCTAAAGTGAGAAGACCCCTTAAAGTCGTAATTTTTTTACGAAAGTTTGGTAATTTATCTTGAAATTTTTCCACTATACTGAGATGTATTTTTTTTTTTTTCAACGAAAATCAGTTAATTGTTTAATATTTGAGTTCGTGAAAGGTATGCCGCCGATTTTTTTTTTACGAAAGCAGAATGCCGAGGATGCAAAAAATGGAGGAAAATTTTCGCCGCAAAGGTGGTCGTACATAAATGGAAATGAAGTTGGGAAAACAATATCTACACGCGGACTTTATTATATGTTTGCTCGGAAGGTTGCTTTCCCGCCGCCCCGGTTTTCCTTCACCCCTCACCCTCGATTTTGTCTCAACGTTTTGTATTATTTGCCGCTGTTACTTCGCTGTTTGGTGAACTCCGGCACGAAATATACGATAAGGGCTGCACACGCGTGCGAGTACGTACAATTACTGCAAGGCTATGATTATTATTTACAAGTTGAAATTGTACAGAACAACCGGTCTGGAGCCTTACGCCGGCGCATGTACGTGGCTACACCCTAATTCGTGTTTATGTATTTGTATGATAAAGCCTCCCCTAACTCCGTCGCAGCCCCGTCTGATTACCGATAAGAATTTTACCGTACGTACAAAATCCTCGGTGACCATCATCCGGCTCATAAATCGCGGATACGTTTCTTACACGTGAAATGTGTCTATTATTTTGTTCGGACGTTGATACACCGAGGTCAATGAAATACTTACGATCGAAGTTTCGACTCTATCCTCATTGCGGAGGATGTTTCGTTTTTCTTCCAATCGCGGAAAAAGTGTTTTTGCGCATTCGCCGGACAGCAAGCTCAAGGGGGTAAACCACCCCATACATGAATTTAATCATCGCGGTCGTATTTTCTGGAATCAAAATGTCCCCGCTGATTGAAAATACTCTTAAAACCGATAATTTAATGTTTTCTCGTGTTTCAAATTTATTCCACTTAGCTTAAGGGTAAACTGCCCCCTCGAAATTCCACTTCATTCGCGGTTTTAACAAATATTCAACCCGTTTCGTTGAAACTGCTATAATTCCATCGGTAATGTGAATTTTATGTTTGAGTGTACATGTATGTTACTCAGGTCAGGTAACTGTTGTCCAAATTGGGTCTGTGTTCATGATGCAAAACGTGGAATCTTACGAAACTCGTTTTACGAGTACAGAAGAAACGGTACTGGAATTTTTTCTCAATCATTGTGTCAACTGCCAAGTCAGTTCCCATTGAATATTCGAAAGTTTTTTTTACTTAAGGAGAGATATACACCTAGATGGTCGAACAACAAAATTGAGAAGCTATGAACATTTCGTCGACCGTAGAAGACCTACATTATGGGCCTGATATCGATGATTCCATGTAGGTTGATAAATTTCATGATTTATTCATTCCCAAATTTTCAAACGCGTTTTTCTCAAAACCACGTTTTTCAAATCGGTACCCAAAATGTCTCCAAAACCAATAAACCGATTGCCTTGAGGTTTTTTGTGGTTATTCTATACACCATTATCTAGTACTTGTCATAGGATTTTTTTCTTCCGTTACTCAGTTTTTGTTTTGTACGTAAAATAATAACTCATTTTTGGCCCAAAAATCACTATTTATGTTCAAACGTCCACCATTTTGTCATAAATCGATATTTTCAAAATCGGCTATGACAAGTACTAGATTATAGTATCTAATTTAATAATCTTTTTGGTTTTTTTTCAGATGATTTTTGAAGAAACGCCTGTGGGTACCGTATACGCAGATTTTTTTACGACGTTCCAAGGATCATACAATATCCTTGTATATTTTTTATATTTTTAAATAAAGAAAATTAAACATATTTTTCAATGTATATACTTTCAGATAATTAAAATCCCAATCCGAAATTTCAAATAGTTTTCCTTGAAAAAATTCACAAAAATGACCTTTTTCCGGCTCCCAGGTGTATATCTCCCCTTAAGATTGTTATGGGGTTTAGCCGTCGGGGATGAAGTACGAGGGGAGCGCCCTATGCTTATGCACGGAGCCGATTAAGGGAGACTTTGTCCTTGAAATGCAGCGGGAGATGTTAGCGGCTCAACATGAGCAGCTAGAAGAAGAGGAGGGATGCCTCTATGGACCAGGCATTGCCGATTAGCGGTAATTATAAACACATTTGTGTAAACACATTACAAAACTTTAAACGCGTTTTTCTCGAAAACACGTTTTTAAAAATGGCTGACATTCTCCTGACCGCTGTAATTAACATATCGACCTGAAATTTGGAGAGCATACTCAGAAAATATGTCTTCACGGAATGACGGATCATTTTTTCGATAGATACATTTTTGCATTTATTATTTATCCTTTTATGCAAAAAAAACGCGAAAATTCGATTTTTTTTAAATTGCCGCCATTTTTCGAAATTTGTACTAAACGAAAAACCCATCCGTCATTCCATGACCAAAGGGTCACAGATTGATAATAGGCTTTGAATTTGTGTTTCAGATCAACAAAGAGGGGGCAGTGATGTCAGCGTTTACCTCCCGCGATTTGAGGACCTGTTTTCGCGGAGCTGCAACGGCCGCCATTTTGGTATTTTTTTCAAAAAAAATTTTTTTAACGTTCTGTATATCATGAATGAAAGCAAGAAAAAAACCGCACTCAAAAAGCTTTACTCGTTTCCTTTAAAAAAAATAAAATGTAAACACCTGAAATATGGCACTCCAAGGACAAAGTCTCCCTTAACTGTTACCAACTGTTAGCTTTCAAATAATCGTCATATTAAACGTTCGTTTTCGATGTATTTTTCTACATCTATTTATAAAAATATGCATTTTTGAACATTCGGTGATTACATTAAGTGTTTTCATCACTTTGTATAATTATTATCTGTGACATTTTCTCGCTCAAGTAACGAAAAACGAACTGGCAAGGTCGTAAATCGTGGTATATCATGATGCCCAGGTTAGCATCATAAATGAATATCGGTCTCAGTAAAAAAAATCCGCTGTAAAGACAAAGTGTGTACTAAAGCTGTCTATAATCTCGAAGAAATCAAAAACTTTGATGATTTTCCGATTTTCTAAAAAAAATTTTATGCATGAAAAAAAGATCCGCGTTATTTTGTCTTTGCCTAGAAATGTATAATTTCCGAACATAGTTATCAAATTAATATTAAGTAATTATTACTAATTAAGAGACTAAGTACCAATAATATTCGTTGTTAATTATCATGACCGAGTAGTTTGTGGTTCCCGGGCATATTTGCCGAATGCCGATAAGATAGGTAGCATTTGTGCCGTCTACGACGTTGCCATGATTGCACAGTCTAATATTGTGTGTGCTTGACTTTCGTACAAATTCGCTATCAAAAACATTACTAATTTTATAACGGTACTGTGAATCCTTATTTTCACGGTACCAAGTGTTAGTCCGATAATTAGTCGAACCGTGCCTATTTTTTCAGCTTCGTGGTAACATTCACTTAGCAGATATTAATAATGTACTGAAAAATGATTCGGAGTTTTCCATAAGCGTAATGAAATTAGCCCACGATATACGTCGAGTTTCCGTTTTTTTCTTCTAAAAAACGGTACTGTGAATCGTATTCAAACTGCACATGATGATCAGCAAAGAGGTTATAAAGGTTCAGAAAAAATTTCACTTCGGTGGTAGCATATTGACTTAACCCCGTAACTACCGTAAAAAATGCTGGATACCACAAGCATTTCAAGAAATTTGATCATCTATTCCTCACAAATCCGCGTGGATTTCTTTGATGCCGAAATCAACGAAATTGAAACTGTTGTCCAATTTTGTACCAACTGGTCTGCATTCGCGCAATTTAAATCAGACATACCGTTACGAGCCAAGTTGCCACTCGAGCCTCATTGTCGAGGTAGATTCGTTTTCCTCCCAATTGTGGAAATCGGAAGAATCGAATCTGTCTTCATGGTGAAAAAAGTGGAATCTTACGAAACTCGTTTTAAAACTACAGGAGAAAAAGTACACTGAGAAAAAAAAAGAATTGAATCAAAAAAATATATTGGTTGATTCAAATAAATGTGCTGCTGCGGAGTGCCACCGATATATGAGATTGTTGCAATACTATAAAATATTGGAAAAAGTGATTGATTTAAATAGCATATTATTTTATTTGAAAAAGCTCTTCTGTTCTCTGAATATCTACATTATCCTTCGAATAAAATTATATTCTATTGAAATCATTCTATATACAATCCGTAGATGTATGGATGAAATAATTAAGCGGTTGCTACAACATTTTTTATTTCGTACAAAAATATAATCAATAGAATTAATTATTTCTTTACTGCATCAAAACGAATATACCATGGCACGTAAGTTTTTCAATTTGTTTTAAATTTTCAATAAAAAGTAAGCATTAGAATGATCATCCACGATAACAGTGGAGAGAGTATCAGATATCCAATGGAATATCCATGGAGAGAATATCAGATATTCAACTGATAAGAACAGATACGACACTTTGATCTCAGCCACAGGCCAAGAAGCGATACTCTTTAAGGCGTTACCCCCACTTGTAGCGCAAAAAAGGCCTTTTTCATCAATTAAAAAAAAAACTACAAAACTTTTTTAATCGATCAATATACCATCTCAAAGAACACATCTTGAAGAACTTTCAGTAATTTTTTTATTGAAAAATATTACATTGTTTAGTGGCAAATGGCCGTCAATGAAATCATGTTTTTATATACACGGTTTGCGGTGACCAACATTACGGCGAAGTGGATCATCTGAAGAAAAAAATGCGGATGGATTTCGTCAAATATAAGTATAAACTAGTCTTTAATCGAAGGATTTTAAAAAATATTCATTTTTCACAAAATGGCGGACAGTAAAAGTTAATGGTTCGATTTTAACGAAAAAAGCGGCCGTTTTTTGGCTATAAAACGGCCATTTTTTTTTCGAAAAAAAAATCGAACCATTAAAGACTACATTTTTATGTATTAAATAAGCCTGCAAAATTTCAAGATGATCGGTTCATTAGTGTTCGCGTAATCTTGGTCACCGACTTCAGAAATGCCATTTTGAGAAAAACGCGTTTAAAGTTTCTCTTTCAACGCTCTTTCAACGCGGATTCTTCTCTTTCAACGCTCATATCTCAGTCAATTTTGTTCGGATCGACTAGAAATTTTCAGGACATATTCTCAGATACTTATACTTCAAAAAAAATGCAATAAAAAAATCGATTTTTTCAAAATCGCAAGTGGGGGTAACCCCTTAAAGTTTCTCCGGCGTTTAAGTAGATTTGCGGATCGTGTTACGCTTACGAGAAACGAGCGCGCGTGCGGCTTCTAGCGGTTACTTCGAGAACTACGGGTTTCCTCACACCCATACTTTCGGTGGCGTTCGGCCGTGATTTGGTTGAATTTTTTCAACCAAATGCGCAAGAAACATATTTTATTTTTGCATAATTTTTCAACCAATTCAGACATTCGCCACATATTTTTCAATCAAAATAAAACATTAATATTTTAACGAATAATGTACTTGGAAATCAATATCGGATATGGTGAAAAAAAATTAAATAACATATTTACTCAATAGAAATTTTATCTGAATCAAACGAGCGAAATTCAATTTTTTTTGTGTACTCGAATCAACAATATTCATGTTATGAATTGAAACGCTTTCTTTGTTCGTTGCAGGAAATGCATTCAAAACTATATAATTTGTTCGCGATAATTTTTTAGATAGTTTCAATAATATATTGTTCTCGGATAACAATATATCTTTTGAATGAAAAAAAAACTTTCCATTTTATCATGTTATTAAAGTCAATAGCGTTTTGCTCGGACTAATAAATCCGATTATTTACACCAACAATTTTCCAACAGAATCAACGAAATTTCATTCGATAACACCAATGATATTGGATCGATGATTTTTTTTCTCAGTGTACGGGATTTTTTCTTCGTTCATGGTGGAAGCTGCCGAGGCATTTCCCATTGAATATTCAGAAGCCTTTTTATTTGGAAAAATGCCAGACACGACAAACATTTCAAGAAATTCGAGCATCGTCACAAACTCGCGGTGGATTTCTTTGACGCCGAAATCAGCGAAATTGAAACTGTTGTCGAAATTTGTACGAGCTGGTCTGCATACGCGCGTTTAAAACAAGAACGCACGGCCGTTATCGTTGAATCGGATGAGAGTGAGAATTGTTCGAAATACATTCACCACATCCATCCCCCGCGGTGCTGCATGGGCAGTAGATACGAGCTCCGGCGAATGTTCAAATGTCTCTACCCATACGAACCCACGAGTCCGCATGTGTGCTTCTGCTTTATATGTGTGCATATGATTTTACATGGAAAAGCAAACAGTAGTGGCTAGCCTATTCGCACACCGCGCGAAGCACCGTTAGCACGAACCACGCAGACAAATTGTCCCCAGGATTTCCATGGTCCATATAGTACGTCGCGTTGTCTCACCTTCTCTCGTTCCCTCTTCCGCGCACTCTTTCTATAGACGTGGAACCGCGGCGCGTGCATTTCATGGGATGTAGTTATACTATAACGATCGTCGAAATCTCCCAATGTCCGAACTCGCTGACCGCCCTCATCTTCGCTCCCATCGGCTACCAAGCCGGCAGCCTCCTCCCGCGATCAATAATACATCGAATAAAAAATTCACGAACAAATCTACACCGATCAGCGAAACGTTATGGTCGCGTTAACCGTGTTATTTGTATCTGCATATGTGAGGTATTACGCTCGAGACCGATCTACGTCGGATCATCCACCGCGTAAAAAAGAATATTAAGAAGAGAGCGCTGAATAAACTGGCGAGAGGGAATATCGGGCGCGCTTGAAAATAGTTTCCGTCGTAAATTCTGGTCCAATATCGCGAGAATGCAATTTGACAAGTAAGCGTAGGGTGGACTTGCCCAAACCGCCGCATCGAGATCATATTTTGCAAATGGCGCGTCACACAGCACCACTGGAGTATTCAAGAGGTTACGTGGCTTTCGAAGCCAAAAATCATGTTTTCTCTATTTAAAACAAAAAATATAATATACAAATTATTTTATTCAAAATGTTGAGGATATAAAAGAGCAACATTTGAAGAATATTAAAAAAAAAAATTCATCCAAAAATTTGGGAAATTCAGCCGTTGGGACCTGGTTTCCGGAGACCCATAAAAAAAAGTGTCCTCGTGGTGGTCAGGATAAGCTTTAGCTGAATTTGAAAAACCAATTTTTCCTATTAGTAGATACGTACAGCTCGTGATGGAACGAAGGATTCTTAAAAAACTGAAATTTGAATTTTTGGCAGAGTTGTATGCGAAATAGTTCAATTTTTGGTATAATTTACACTACGTATAGCCTTGTAAAATTAGGTGTAATCGAAAAAAAAATCTCCGTTCAATAACTAGTCAATGCTATTTTGAAAAAGTGTGCAAAATTTCAATAAGATCGGTGCATTAGTTTTTGAGAAATCGTGTCCGCCGACTTCAAAAATAGTGTTTTGACAAGAGTGCGATATTAGATGATAAAATTCAAAAAAACAATGAATTTCTAGAAATTTTCAAACCCACGCAACCCCTTAAATGAAAGTACTGGTCATGTTGGGTAGCGAAGTTACAAACATTTTTCTGCTGCTGCTGCTGCTTCGGAAAATAGTGAGAAAGTGAATATTCAATTATTTTTTTTTCCTATTATTTTGGTCACATCAGCAATGCTCCGTTGTATTCAGTATTTCACAATTGTATTCTTGAGTGGTGATGGCGTCAATTTGGATGGTAATTTTTTTTCGTGCTTAGGTTTGTAAGTACAACCTGTCCAATGAGAAGACATTCAATAGTTTCGTCGTCACTTATAAGTTTGTTTTGCCTACTGTAGATAGAATGTCTCATGACGTTCGGCCTATCGTTCGTTAGAGATTTTCACGGTTCGTGGGGTCAAGAGGTTTAACACGGTTTATTTCACCATGGCGATCAAGTCATCTTTGAGCCAATGTGTTGGGATGGGTCCGGAGCCTTTCCAGGTATCTTGCTAAATTCTTGAATATCTTTTTATATGAATGTCGCTCGTAGATCGCTGTGTAATATTTTGTTACTGCCGTACCGAGGGGCATTAGCATTCGTTCTTAGAGCTCTAGATTGGAATCTCTGAAGTATATCGCCGTTAGATTCGCTGGCAGTTCCCCAAATAGTCCAGTAAAAGAGACGAAAACCCAGCACTTTTAGCGTAAAATTAGAATTTTTGACTGACGCTAGATGGTTGCATACTGAAGGTAATCCCAATGAAATGTTTTCCCCTCAACGTTCCCCAACCCTAAGAAATGGGGTTGACAACTTAAAAATCGCCGTATCTCGATAATTAATGGCCCGATCAAAAAATGTTTCAAACAAAAGTTGTTTGAAACAACAAAATGCGTATAAAATTATCCAACATCCAATCCCCTATCTTTGAAAATAGCGGCACAAAAACGCGAGAGCATCAACCCTGAATTTTCGAATCATTTTTGTGCCGTTATTTTCAAAGATAGGGGGTTGAATGTTAGACAACTTTTTACGTATTTTATTATTCCAAACAACTTTCGTTTGAAACATTTTCTGATCGGGCTATTAATTATCGAGATACGCCGATTTTAGGGTTCATTGGGGTTACTTTCATTTCAAAATTGCATTGGGCTTACTTTCAGTATGCAACGATCTAGCTTCAGTCGAACATTCCAATTGTACGCTAAAAGTGTTGGGTATTCGTCTCTTTTACTGGACTAAAAGTTGGATACCATAAGTCCACACTGGCCTGAGTACCACTTTGTATAGGCGTATTTTTGCCATAGACAGCCGAGAGTTGTTTCCAATGAGCCAATATAGTTTTTCGAGTTTTAGATCGAGTTCTTTTCTTTTAGGTTAGGCGTCTATCTCGGTACATCCTTAGATATTGGACTGCATTCGATGTAGCCAGGGGTTGGTTATTGAAAACAACTGTTGGACACTCTTCTCTTAACAGCGCCAATGTGATGTGCACTGATTTGCTTTCGCTCGTTGTTATTCCCCATTTTTCAAACCACTTTTCGACTTTTGTCAGTGCTTCTCGAAGTGGACGAGACGCCAAAGTAGGCTTTTCGTGTATGGCTATCATTGCTGTGTCGTCTGCATACGTTGCGATTTTAATCTTGTCCACCAATGATGAGTCTGCAGTTCATAGCGTGCACAAAACTGGGCCAAGGACACTACCCTGCGGTAATCCTGATTTTATCGGATGAAGAGGTGATAGCTCTTGCCCGTAGCGGACTTGAAACTTTGTATTATTTAGGTACGATTTGATGGGATGATAATGAGAACCCCGGTTCCATTTGGTGTCGTGATACTTGGCGTTCGGATGTTGCGCTTGATTCGTGTCAGCAAGGTTGTCCTTCACCGTAACGGTACGAATCAAGGATAGTTGCGCAGTTGTTTTAGATGGACCTAAGTTCGTGCGAGTATTTCAACACTGTACGAAAATATGAGACAATTCATGTGTCAAAAAAGATGAAAGTGAACGAGTCTAGCAGTTTTAATGAAGGAATGCTGCATGAACGTGATACCAGTAGGGTTGTTCCGTAATTGGACCTGGATTGTATAACCTCCTGAGGCTCCGCGTAGTATTTTTAGTACAAAATCGTAAACTCGTACAAATCCTCTTCAAATCACCCCGTTGGAACCATGATCCCAATGTCCTAGTACTAACACTTAATTTCCAAATTGAGCTTAACGTTTTGAATCACCGGGCACATCAGTTGGCACTTGTGTATATTCTGTTCATCCAAACACATTTTTTGGAGCTTTTCTTCAACGTTTTAGCATCCCTAAGTCAATATTAGAAGACCCTTTGAGTATCAAACCTAAATTCTCTTTCGTTACGGAGATATTGATATTTTTATGTGCGTGTCTATATGACTGAATGATTTTGTTCCGATATTAGTACAATGGGTCTATTTCCAATCTAGCCTTTTCCATTTTGGGCCTCAGGAGGATAAGAACGTATGCTTACTTTAAGGAGATTGAAGCGTTAGCCACAATCCAATATTTAAGAAAAATATATACATGTTATTAGCTAGACTATACTGAGCCTTTACGATTTTTTTATGTACACTATGAACACCAGAGATAAAAAAATAGTTTGATGTATGTAATTTTACGTGCGGCTAGGTGGGTAAGACGTTCACGCTACCCTATACATTCAATATTGAACCATCAAGGTTTGATGGAAGATTACGAATCTTTGCTGGCGAATGAAGACCATTACTGGCAACCTCAATGTCCACGGCGTTGTCGCATTTCGGCAACACTTAATATTGATTAATGGTAATAATAGAAAATTTCGTGATATAAATAGAAAATAGGCATAATTATAAATGACTCGAAATTTCATTGTGAGTTGCATACAACATTCACTGTTGCACTTTTTCACAATAATCATCGATAATGTTGCACTTTTTAAGTTGCTAATCGCATGAAAGTTTTTCTTTTGCACATAATAAAAGTACCAAAATGCATAATTTGGCCCTTCAATTATATATTTTATGAAAAATTCGCTTCGACAGAATAAATTTATACCTCGTAAGCATTTTTTTAGGTTTATTGAACAAAAAATTATAAACCGCCATTTGACTCAACTGGACCGCTCCGACTTCAATTTTGGGTTCACGATCTTTGTACCGGAGCTAACAAGCAGGCCATAAACTGCACATGTGACAATTCCTCACCACGGAGAATACTCGGTCATCGTTATTTCCGTTATAAGCACGATTTAGAACAGCGAATATCGTAATCCGAATTTGTTCAAGACTTACAACCGAATTGTGGTGTCAAATGTCTCGTGGATAAACACGCATACAAAGCAGTCGCTACTCGAGCGTGAACGTTCCACGATTGTAATGCATCCCGAGCGATTTAAATACGAGACCCGTATGAAGAGAGTCGTGTAATATATATCGACGATCGGTTTTACCATTGTCCGACCGGGAATTCTAAACATGTCATTTGTCATGCACTCTCGACAATCCTCCAATTGGATTGTGGCTTGTGGTTCAATCAAGTAAATGGGACAGGTGCGTGTTATCGCTCCCGGGACGTACACCATGAGGACACACGTACACACACACTCGCGCGCAATGGAGTAAAATGATACAGGCAGAGACCTCTCATTGCACGTTTGGATAATGTCCCAAACGTGCAATTATACATACGTAGAAAAAGGGTTAATTAGGGTTAACCACAGGTCCATTATTTGATAGATGATGCAGCATTATATTTTTGCTTCCCAGAGGCAGAGACGAGAATAGATAGACAGGGAGAGAGGGAGAGAGAGAGAGAGAAAGAGAGAGAGAGAGAGAAAGAGAGAGAGAGAGAGAGAGAGAGAGAGAGAGAGAGAGAGTCACTGCCTTATAATCACCATGTTTAGCTTACATTTTTTTCACCATTATTACATGGAAAGCGCATTAAAAAATGTTGTCACATCATCCGTTCCACTAGTAACCCCAAACAAAACAAAAAATGTATCGCACCGGGGAGCGGAAGCGAGCGGAAAAGCAATGATTTAATTTTTCTGACCAAAATCGAATTTATTCACTTGTATTTTGTAACTATTACTTTTATTTGAAATATGGAAAAACATGATGGTAAGCTAGACTGATGAAATACCTGAAAGTGGTTTGAAAATCAAAGGCCTCTCTTTCTTCACCACATAGTTTTTAGATGTAGCCTAAAGAAAAAGAAAACTATTTTTTACGCATCGCCCTAAGATATATAGGTTTGAGTATACATAATTTTACCGTTTGATTTCAGAAGACAAAGTCCGTCTCAAAGTTTGGCTCATTCAGCCATCGGAACTTGAGAATATCAATTAAACCAGTCGATTTTATCATCTAAATTAATAAAAAATTGCCAGTGTCAAACAAAAAACTCGGCTAAGGTTCCGAACCCAGATCAAGCTGAAGTTAGGCAGAAACCTTCCTTTCAATATTTTAAGACAAACCCCAAAGGGATATTTGGCGACGCGCAATAGTTTTTGGGTTCGGGTTTGGGTTTCTTTGGGTATTTTTGTTTGGATAAAACGGAGAGCGCGATAACATATACAGGATGTCCCAGAACTGAATGCGTTCCCTGAAATGGGGGGTTGGGGGTGAAATTCTGAGTCGATTGGTATAAGCATGTGTGGGTCTCAGATCAACCCCTGAATTATTATCAATTTTTTAAGGCGGGCCAATCAGGTGCGTCCGATGAGCCGGCGTACGCCGGCGAGCGATATGCGCGCGTAGTGCTGCCTGGAGCTACGGTGCTTCCGAAATCGGGCGCACCTTATTGGGCCGCCTTCAATAATTAATAATTACTCAGGGCTTGATCTGAGACCCACACATGCTTATATCGATCGACTCAGAATTTCACCCCCAACCCCCCATTTCAGGGAACGCATTCAGTTCTGGGTCACCCTGCATAGGTATGAACGGAGACGAAGCAGATATAGATATAGACTGCGCGCGTTAAAAAAAATACTTAAAAATCCAATATCTCGAAAACTATTGCGAGTCGCTAAAACTCCCTTTAGGGGTTGTCTCATAATATTAAAAGAAAGGTTTGTGCAACATTTTAACTCGATCGGATGGGGGTCGGAACCTTGCCCTTAAAAAAAATTAAAAATTCAATATCTCGAAAACTATTGCGAGTCGCGAAAAATCCCTCTAGGGGTTGTCTTAAAATATTAAAAAGAAGGATTGTGCAAAATTTCAGCTCGATCGGGGTGGGGGGGCGTTATAAAAAAATTCGATCCAAACCTAAGATTCTTCAACCATAATTTATCCGGCTTTTTCACGAATCAACGATTTATTCGATTCACGAAACATTCGTGTGATAAAATGAACACGAAGACGGTTTTTCTCGGTACAACTCGCGCTGCAGCTGATGCCGAAACATCTTCCGGTCACGCGTAGTTACAGGGAAAAAAAAGTTTTCGCGACTGCAATTATTTATCGACGGTCGGATCAGGTGGGCCAGCGAGGAACTCAGGCGAAAAACAAAGCCTCACGAGCGGAAAAGATTTTCATCAGCATGAAGCACTAGATCGAGGATAACGAGTCGCGCAGCGGCGTCCGAAGGGCACTCTCGAAGCTCTCGCTATCTCTCGAGTTCTTGCTGTTTTTCGAGCCACGTTCAGCGTTTGCTCTGCCTCTTATAGAAAGTATTTTTCCCTCCCGTACTAATGAAGCCAGTGACGATGATCGATGCCTCGATATATCCGTTTTACTCTCTGTTCAGCGGCTTTTTCGAACCTAGAATCGTGCGAGGTTTGCTCTATGTACCATGCCGTTCTTGAGCTTCTCCTCTGTCAACACAGAAACGAGGCTTGGTATTTGTCAAGGCTGCCGTCGCATTAAAGTCTATACACAGCTAAAGCTCGTAGTTAAGCGAGAGAGGCTGCGATTGCGCTTTGACACTGACACATCTCTGTTTACGCATGGGATAACGTTACGAGCGGAGATATACATGTCTCGCTTCGAGATATATGCACATTTGTATACATATATATATATATATATAGATATATGAGGCTGATGGTTGCTCTCCCCGGAACGGCAGATAAAAATTCTACAAGATCCAATTAGCACTCCACGAACAGCGTGAAAAAAAGAAAGAAAATGTGTATACATCTATACAAGGCGGTCCGAAAAGTGACGTCCAAAAAGAAAATCTAGATGCCTCGTATCGATATTCGAATCAGCCTCATGTATGTTCTACGGTATTTTTTAGTTTTCGAGAAAAAACAAGCATTTTTTCCAGTCTTCCTGTAGCATTGTTACCTATAGGTGGGTAAAAAATTGCATTTTCGTAAAATTTCTTTATTATATTAAATTATTAAACGTTATTGAAATATTCCTAAAATTGTACATTGCCTACCAAAAGTAAGTTTCGGCGAGAATCTTGAGTACTTTGCGATGAGATTAAATAAAAAAAAATCAACCACATTGAAGATGCTAAGAACATTCATTTCCGGTAATAATAATGCGAAAAAGTTATAAGTAAATTGTTGAAAAAATTGTTCAACAAATGTAGGTGAACTACTTTTTTTTTTATAAAATGAATTCGTAAATTTTTCTGAATAGGTATGATTTTTTTTCAATTTTCTTTTTATTTTCATTTTAATGAAAACGAGAAATTTAATGGACGAAGAGTCACAAATTTTCAGTATGTTTTCGGAGCAATGTTCCATATTAAGTTCAAGAAGTGTCCGGGGTATTGAACGTACAGTGTCATAGGTACAGCCTCTGAAAAATTCCAAAAACGGGATTGTCAAAATAGGGAGAAAATTCTTTAAAAAATCATATGTATTCAGAAAAATATCATAATTTATTTAATGTCACAAAAAATAAAGTTTACCGGAACAAATTTTTGTTTAAACAATTTATTCATAATCGTTTGGCATTCTTATTGTTCAAAACTAATGTCCTTAGCATCTTCAATACGGTTGATTTTTTTCAGTTTTTTATGTTATCGCAAAAGATTCAAAATTCTCACCAAAACTCACGTTTCGTAGGGAATGTACGGGCAATGCATCCTTAAACACGTTTTTCTCGAAAAGACTCTCAACATATGTGCCTTTGCGTAAAAAAAATGCGTTTCTTTTTAACCAACCGTTTCCCAGGAAAAAAGATCGGTATTTGTCCATTTTTTTTCCGGGCCTCTAGATAGATGTAGCCCCTTACTGGTTATTCTCTTTTGTGTATGTACTTGCCTCTTCGAAGTTTTCAAAAGCAATTGGGACTCATTTAGACTGCCGTAAGTATTTCTTGTTACTTTCTGAACTTTAGTCATACTCTCAAACCAATATTTGTAACTTTTAAACAAAATCTAAAGGATTTACCTTAATTATCAGTTAGTCATTTATTGGTTACCTAACAATGTACTTCATAAGGATAACCTGCGTAAATAAATCGCGAGGACATTGGATGCACAAAAGAGAAGAAAAATTCTCGAAAACTGAAAAATATCGCAGAACATACTAGGGGCTGATTCGGTTAGCTATTGATACACTGAGAACAAAACCAAATGAATCAAAAAAATATATTGGTCGATTCAAATAAATGTGCTGCTGTGGAGTGCCACCGATATATGAGATTGTTACAATACTATACAATATTGGAAAATGTGATTGATTTAAATAACATATTATTTTATTTAAAAAGCTCTTCTGTTCTCTGAATATCTACATGATCGTTCAAATAAAATTATATTCTATTGAAATCATTCTATATTCAATCCGTAGATGTATGGATGAAATAATTAAGCGGTTGCTACACCATTTTTTATTTCGTACAAAAATATAATCAATAGAATTAATTATTTCTTTACTGCATCGAAACGAATATACCATGGGACGTGAGTTTTTCAATTTGTTGAAAATCTTAAATAAAAAGGGAGCATTAGAATGATCATCCACGATAATAGTGGATCGAATATCAGATATCCAATGGAATATCCATGGACAGAATATCAGATATTCAACTGATAAGAACAAATGCTACACTTTGATCTTAGCCACAGGCCAAGAAGTGATACTCTTTAGAGTTTCTCTGGCGTTTAAGTAGATTTTCGGTTCGCGCTACGCTTACGAGAAACGAGCGAGCGTGCGGCTTCTAGCGGCTACTTCGAGAACTACGGGTTTCCTCACACCTATAATTTCGGTGGCGTTCAGCCATGATTTGGTTCAATTTTTTCAACCAAATGCGCAAGAAACAAATTTTATTTTCGCATAATTTTTTAACCAATCAGACTTTTGCTTAATATCTTTCAATAAAAATAAAATATTAATATTTTAACGCATAATGTACTTGGAAATCAATATCGGATATGGTGAAAAAACAAAATAACATATTTACTCAAGAGAAATTTTATCTGAATCAAACGAGCGAAATTCAATTTTTCTTGTGTACTCGAATCAACAATATTCATGTTATTAATTAAAACGCTTTTTTGTTCGTTGCAGAAAATGCATTCAAAACTATATAATTTGTTCGTGATATTTTTTTCGTTAGTTTCAATAATATTTTGTTCTCTGCTAACAGTATATCTTTTGAATGAAAAAAAAACTTTTAATTTTATAATGTTATTAAAGTCAATAGCGTTTTGTTTGGACTAATGAATCCGATTATTTACACCAACAATTTTACAATTGATTCAACGAAATTTCATTCAATAAGACCATCGATATTGGATCAATGATTTTTTTTCTCAGTGTACGAGGAATTTAGATTTTCCTTTCGAACGTCGCTTTCGGGGCGCCCTATTCATTTTAATAGGTGTTTGAAATGACCTTGAACGACTTTGACCCCCTAATGTTTTTTATGCGGATTGTACCATTCCATCAAAAAAAGTGGAGGTGACCTTCACTGCGCATCAGTGCCTCCACCGAAATAAAAAAAATTGGTCGCATTTGATGGCCCCCTTCACACCGTACAACTTGTGTCTGGAACATTTTTTTGTGACGACGATAATTACCGAGTTATTTCGGGTGGCAGAGATAAGAGGGACACCCTCTATACGTTGGAGTGAGTGGCTGTAGAATTCGAGCTCGTCGTTAACGAAGCCGCGGAAATTTGTGAAGCGAGAACGGCATCTGGCGCCTCTATATTCAGCTTCGACACCTATCAATATGTATGGTAGATCGGAGTAGGTCTTGCGAATTGGCCAATATTTGTGTTGAATCGAAAAAGCGCAAGTTTCCAACTCAATGTGTCTTTGGCGTCAACAAGCATGATGCGCGGTAGTAACTTGCTGATCAGATTAATTATTGAGTGCGCAAACTTGGGGATCGCTGTCGATTGATGATTCGTTTCAGATGCTTTGTTGGTTGAATGTACGCGAGAGAATATACAAGCATTGACGACATGAGCACGTGTATGCGCAACAGATCTTCAAGTTAATTGAGATGTCCGAACGTTCGTGTTATTGAGCAATGAGCGTTTGCGATTCAAGTGGACAAACATCGTCCAGCGCATGGAATTTCGATCAATTTCGTCAACCAAGCGCGCAGCTTCGGAGCTGTAATTACTTACGAGATTGAACCGTTTGTTTACAATTTGCTCGGCAGGATGATCCGCACTATCCATTCACCAAGGAAGAGGATAGCGCCTATAGTATATACGCATAGCGTAATAATCAAACGGATGTCTATAGGCGCAAAATAGACGGTCAACGGATCATGCTATTTCAAACGTGCACGGACCATGGAAAAAAAAGATGATCGGTTACGAGCGATGCAATTTGCAGACATTGGCGAATAATTTCATTCGTGAATTCACGATTTAGCAGATCGAATTGCTGGCAGCATCGGGCCAAACGAGAGCGATGAGTTCCAAGCTGGGATCAGTCTATCGGAGCCTTTTTCAATGTTCTCGCAGTTTGCATCCCCCGTGTATTCATGGTTTGGGTCTTGCACGAGCACATTTGGAGGCAAAAAAAACTCGTTCTAAATGCGATGGAAGAGATGTTGGATAATCGATTAGCTGGTCTGTTTTAAGTCACGGGGCTGATGTTCATCAATATTCATCCAGTATCCAAGTACCATCGAACCTCCAATATGAATTAACGTACCAGACGTATATAGATCGTAAAATTGTCGCGCTCTCGTCCGTAGCCATACGACAATTTTGGCACATCGAAGATTCAAATGAAATGATAAATGTTATTCTGAAGAACTGCATGCATATTGGATTGATATTCGATTCCGTTCTCTTACGAATAATTTTAACCGCAGATGACTGGATCGGCAGGATAATTTCTCCCCTTGATAATTCGTTAAGCAAACGTGCAAATTGCACAGTTAAAGACAATTTGCAGTCTCGAACATTTATCTTAATTGAACTCAAACAAAATTTCGCCGGATGAATGACAAATGTAGGTCGTAATAAAAAAAAATCAACTATGCTACTCTCAAAGTAGTACAGTCGTGCTGTCCCTGAAAAACCCCGTGAATCGGAAAAAATTAGAAGAAGGCCAGTTTTTGACAGGTGATTATGTAGGTGCCGCGGGTGCTAAATCCAAGTTTGCCTAAATATCGGGGTACAGGGTTGTTTTTTAGGGGACGAAGGGGGATGGGGGTGGATTGATGCCGAACTACAACTTCTACGAAGTCGGCGCCGTGAGACAAAATGTTCAGAAAAATCCGGACTTTAGTTTTGTCTACAGCGCCGAAGTCGTGGTAGTTCATTTTGGGGGTGAAAAAGTGGGGTGAAATTTTGAAAAATCAGTTTTCATTCAATAACTCCTTAGGATAAATTCGTACAATTTTTGTTCAAATGGGAACGTTGTGGCCCTTGAAAAGACGCGTCGTTCAAGTATTTGATCATTTCTCTTCAATAATGTCTTCACCCCCAAAGAAATTGTTGAAATACCAAAAGAAAATTGTTTATTGAATAACTCAAAAACAATCGATTTTTCGGGTATAGTTTAAATGTACGAAATGTAGAGAATAATTTTCTCTATATTTTCGTTTCTATGGACCACTCTGGAATTTTGGTTTTTCCAACCCCACTCGGGGGTTGAAAATAAAAAATGAAATTCTGGGAAAACTGTTGACCGCACGAATTCGCCGCCGTGGAACAATTTTTAGCTTGAACCATCAGCTATATTTTTGTCCACAGCGCCAACCCGTATCTCTTTAATTTCGGTCAATAGTTTTCCCAGAATTTCATTTTGAATTTTCAACCCCTGGGAGGGGTTGGCAAAAGCAAAATTCAAGGGTAGTCCATAGGATCGAAAATATAGAGAAAATTATTCTCTACATTTCGGACA
>OY723388.1:21563846-21626346 GCA_963210295.1 Ophion ellenae
TTTTCAAGTCATCCGTTTGAAATTTAAACAGAACATTCTTCACGTCATTCCTTATGTTGCTGTGGAAGCTTCTTTTAAAATCTTCCTATTTTTTTACGAAAAACTGTCGGAAAAAAGACAAAATTTGATACTTTTTGTTCAAAACGCCGCCATTTTTTTTAATTTCACTAAAAAAAAATCTCCATAGGAACATAGCCCTTTCCTACAGATTAATAATCATTTTGAAATTTTTGTTTCAGATAAAATTTGCGGCCGCAATCCTGGCCACCATGGGACACCATTATTTTCCCCGCAATTTTCCGCAAATAAAAACAATGTTAAACAATAAATAAATTTAAAAAAAATTGTATTCTTTGTCGGTGATACAGTTAAAAAAAAATTAGACCGATTAACTTATCCTATCCACCTTTAAAAAATCGCGAAAATCGGCCATTTTCGGGCGCCATACGGTGATAATTCCTTAATTCGCTACAACGATTTTGTCAAAATTCCGAAGCGGGACTGAATTGCGACGAGTTTTGTGAACGGTCAGATCGCCTACTGCGCCACGATGAACTTTTTGCCTTTGCAATTTTCTTGAAACTATGTCTTATGATACCGTGTAAGTCAGAGCATAGTTTATAACATTCCCGATCGTATGACACGATGATTTTTCAAAGCATTTATCCATTTGTTCATAACAAATTATTAAAGTTTTTTTTTTGCGATACAGATTGCCATTTTCGTAATTTTCAAAGTTTCAACAAAATATCCGCCATACGAATGTTTTTATTATTATTCTCAAGGTACTTTTGTAATTTTCATTTTTTGATCAGCCTGGCTGCACAACCACCCACACTGATTGGCTTAGCAACGGCGTTCGAATAATACTAACTTCATTGTTTATCAACATTTTCCAATAAAAAAATAACTGAAACTTGCCAAGGTTATGTTTCAATTGTGCGTAAATTCCGGGCCTGGGCATTTGAACGTTCTCATCAGAAAAAAATATTGAAAGGCGACTTGTTTTCTGGGCGCCAAGCTGATGCAGGCCTGTTAAAGTGTGTAAGATTAAAATGCGATTAACAAAGTAGTAAGAAGTCAATAAATATGCTATAAAAAAAGGTGCAAAGGACAATACATTTAAAAAAAATTGTAGTCAATGGCAACATCGCGAAAATATAGACGGTTAAACTCAAGATTTTAAATCTTGAAAGTAATGCAAAAATTATATTTTGCATGGGTAGGCGTCGAAATTTAGGGAAAATTGGAGCCGAGATTTTCGTTCCTATACATCCGGAGGAATTCTGGTATGCTAGATCTGGTAACGGTTGGCACGTGCATGTAGGTACTCCGGATATGTGGTTCTATCGCTCGACGAATCAACGATACTGCTACCAAATTTTGTCGAACTCTCTGCGGTTGTTATCGGTGCTACGTGGACGTTGCTCGTCTGCAACAATAACGCCCTCCGTTATGCCGTATACTCAGTTAGTTTTCACCCCATGTAGCCACATGTAAATACAACAGTACACAGACAGAGAGAGAGAGACAGAGGAAGAGAGAAATGTGGCATACTGCACACACCATTACGACTATGTGCTGTACAATTGCAGGCATGTTGGAGGCGAAGCCTCGCAAAATGGTTTATGTCCAGGTAGATGCAGTGCACGAGATAGCATGTGTAGATATGAAATTTAGACTCGGTGGTCCACTCGGGATATGTCACTTGGAAAACAGAGCACAGCGAGAGTGGCAGAAGGTGAGATAGAATCCTTGAAGGTACAGAATTTATTAGCCCAAAGATACAAGCTAGAACAAAGTTGAGCATTCACCTCAAGGCGACGTGAAGCGACCCAACGTATGCCCGGCACAAATTGGCAAATCAACTGCACACATGGAATACTGAAGTACAGCTTGAGCTAGTACACAAAACTTCCTGTGCCATGGAAATCGTGAACTCTGCCAGAGAAAAATTAGAACCTCAGAATTGCAGAAAAACAGGATAGATTAGTTTGAAGACGAGCAGATAGGGAAGCTGCGATCCAATTGCAAATAGACAGCAGCGCTGGGAATTTGCAAGCGCTCATTGTGTCATTTAGCGGTGGACGTATGGTTCATTGGATTGATTATAGTTGACTCGTGGTCATGAGAGCGAAAGAGGCTGTTCAGGGAAGAATAGATATATTCTGCATCACCTTTCAAGGCCCCAACTTGTTCTCATCACACTTGAGGATCTGCAATAATGATCCCAGCTGCATGGGAGTCATCTCAGCCAGATCGATTCCAGACCGTTCCACGGATTGCATTTGATTTTGGAGCAAAGAATCCTGCACATAGTTGGCCGGAATAACTTCAAGTTATTTCCTCCAATGTTGCACCAAGGTAACTGCTAGTGAATGATTGGCCTGGCCGTTATAGGGTCTCCATGTGTGTGGATCCTATTTCTCTACAGGACCTACACGGCACCCGTAGATTCGGTGCTCGCCCGCATTGCTGCTGGCGTTTCCTGTCACTGGGAGCGAAGCGCAGCAGTCCATTGCACTCCAATAGAGATCAGCTGTGTGCTTTCAATGAAAAAAAAGCCCGCAACCTACCACGTAGCCCAAATTGAACGGTCCTTTTTTCTCGGCTCGTACAGTCCGATCTCCTCAATGGCACTTTCATGTTCTAAGAGCATCAACTATTGGGAGAAAAGGGACACTCGAGCTTTGGCCACAGCTCAACCGAATTTGTCTATCCTTTTTATCCCGCAGCCGGAGAAACAAGAAAAACAGTGATCCCGATGGAAGAAAGCTAATTTATCGTAGGAGCGGAGTCCGCGTCCTTGATGCATGAGGCTTGTCTCGAGCGACGATTCGTGTATTTTTCGTTGTTGCTTCTTCATTCGTTCCTTCCATTTGTCCCGATAGAATTGAAACGTCGGGTCATCGTACTCCCCAGTAATGGAAGTTACAATTGTTCAAAGATCTCTCTATAAGTCTGCGTCTCTTTCGCTTTTTTTTTCCTTGGTCTCGTGGGACGAGATTACAGGACCTAGGATAAATAGAGCTGGGTTGAAAAGCATCAGATGCTGTAAGGAGGGAAGAAGGATGAGCTATAGAATGAAAATGAGAGCGAAGGAAAAGAACTACGAGTGATGCGCTACGTCCCAGGTGGATGTCGTCCTCTTCCGATGCCGTGTAGACAGAGGGAAAAAGAGAGAGAGGGAGCGCGAGGGGGTGGAAGAGGGAGACCAATCTCCTCCAGAATACCCCACCCATTATTTGTTCCTAACTCAATCTCTCGCAAGTCTTTTGGTAAATAAATCGACGACATTTGTCCTTCAGCAATTGCTTCTCCATACCCAGGGCCCTTTTTTTACCAAACGCATTGTCTTTTCCAGATACGGAAATGAACCCCACAAACCGGCATTCCGTCGTTCAATTCTGGAGAACGTTGACGCGTGGATAAGTTCGGCGCGCGTTTGGATCAGACGACGAATCCGTAACCATTGGATTCTTTCAGATCTAGAGATGTTTTCTGCAAATGCACCCATGCGTTCATGCACAAACTTTCCGCTACGCATGATGGCTGATTCGACACCTAAATTCATTCAAAATCCAAACCCTTAATTTGATCGCTCCATGATGATGGATTCAAAATTGATTTCAGCTCGCTTGAATAACAGTGTGATATATCTGTACAAACATTCACCGAGAATTGGTGAATTTGAATAATCGCCGAGTACACCTTCTTATCCATTTTCAAACCCCCATTTGAAGGCACATCAAAGCGACTGCGTCGGATGAACGCAGTATCAAATCGATCCAGTCCCTCCGGCCCCTGCCGTAATAATGCGAATGGTTGATTTTCCGACCCTTTCGTAGACTCAGATGGAAAAACGCGGAACTACGAGTTCGATTCCGTTGCGCTACTCGGCCAAATGAAAAGAGCCCTGAAACGATGTTGAGAAATTCTTTGTTCTTGGCAATCTTCGAGTGGCCACGGAGGAAAATTTGGTATTCCCTTTAGCTCACTCTCTCTCTCTCTCTCTCTCTCTCTCTCTCTCTCTCTCTCTCTCTCTCTCTCTCTCCCTCTCTCTTTCTATACATATAAGTTTCCGCATCTCTCAATCTTACAATTCCTTTCCCTAATGCTTAAATGAAAATCGAAGTGGAGTTTGTTTGAAAATTTGATTTCCACAGGTCGTCTTGACGCTGTCTCTCGCGATATTTTCCTATCTTTCTCTCGGTTTTCCGGTCTGTCGCTCTCTTTCTCTTCCTCTCTTTCTTCTCTGGCCGTACGATCTTTTCGATTTGAAAGTTTTAACGACAGAATCAGACTTTCTCTGGAGTGGGTAAGACACGCGACATTCAACGCTATACACATCCAACCATATATACAGGGTGGACCATTTAACGTGACCACCCCAAATATTTCCATTGCTTTTAGAGTGACGAAAAAATGTCAGGAGGTAATTTGATTGATTCCGAAGGGATGATACCGTGGTGAAAATTCATTTTTGTCAAGGTCATAGTTTTTGCGTTCTCAAGGTCATCAATGGTTTTTCAAATGGGAACGTGTTTTTTTTTTATTAAGACGTTATAGCTGATATTCAGACGAATCCAAAGACCTATGATAGCATGACCTTGAAATGATTTTTCGCCAAAATACACGTGTAAAAACGGGAAATCGTGATCGTATTGACAATAAGAATATCCGAGTAATGTAATTTAATTTTATGTGCAGAAAATTTTTTGCAACAAATGTGCGAAGTCATGGGCACCTTAGCACATTTTTGAAGACGTCGGATGAATGATTCTCTTGACCTTCGAATAGTTTCTGATATGATAGCGGCGCCGGTTATCCAACGGATACAATAATCTCAGAGGTCGGAGATATTTCTGATGTTTGTAAATACTGGCATTGTAACGTAGTAAAACTGTAGTAGAGTGAAGAATGTTCACCATTTACGAATATTAGAATCAGTAGACAAGTGCATCCATCGAAAATAACATGTAATACACGTATCGAAAATGTTATCGTACAGTCAAGCAGAGAAAGTGGAAATTATTCTGATTTATGGTGAGACCGGCAGAAACTCCGTGCAAGCGCAGGAGTGACAGGGCGAATTTCGAGATCCTACGCCGCTATCACACCAGAAACTATTCGAAGGTCAAGAAAATCATTCACCCGACCTCTTAAAAAATGTGTCGAGGTTAATGGCCATCACTTCGAACATTTGTTACAATACATTTTCTACACAAAAAATTAAATTCCATTATTCGGATATTCTTATTATCAATACCATCACCATTTCCCGTTTTACACATGTATTTTGGTGAAAGATCATTTCAAGGTCACGATATCATAGATCGTTGGATTTGTCCGAATATCAGCTACAACGTCTTGATAACCAAAAAATATGTCCCCCTTTGAAAATCTCATTGATGACCTTGAGAACGCAAAAACTATGACCTTGACAAAAATGAATTTTTCACCATTGTATCAGCCCTTCGAAATCAATCGAATGACCCCCTGACATTTTTTTCGTCGCTCTAAAGGCAATGGAGATATTTGGGGTGGTCACGTTAAATGGCCTACCCCGTATACATATATGTATATATACCCAGGGTGTCCCAGAACTGAATGCATTCCCTTAAATGGGGGGTTGAGGCTGAAATTCTGAATCAATTAATATAAGCATGTGTGGGTCTCGGATCAAACCCTGAATTATTATTAATTTTTAAAGGCGGGCCAATCAGGTGCGCCCGATGGGCTGGCGTACGTCGGTGAGCGAGACCCGCGTATAGTGATGCCTGGCGGGAGCACCTACAGGCACCAGTACGGCTCAACGGGCCGTGATTGGTCCACCCTTAAAAATGAATCATAATTCAGGGGTTGATCTGAGGCCCACACATGCTTATATCAATCGACTCAGAATTTCACCCCCAACCCCCCATTTAAGGGTATGCATTCAGTCCCGGGATACCCTGTATATATATGTCTGTGCACAGAACTAAGACGAGGTCGCAGGACCTGACTATGGATATACCAGCCTTGCGTCGGGTATAATGGCATTTCCGTGTTAACGCCCATCCGCATACGGCTATTTATTTTTCTGCTTGATACGCATCGTCGTAATGTTATTGGAAAATAATTGCCTCAATATTTATTTTCCCTCATACGTCACCGATATTCTCTATCGACCTCCGTTACGTCAATATTAGATTGGCAAACCACGATAAAGTTTGACGAAAATTGCCCAAAAATCGGAAAACTACGTACGATTTAACCAGCAGGGACGAGTGCACCAAACACGGAATAAAAAATTGCATCTGAACGTTATTAATCTAGAAATAGGCTGTCGAGATTCTAAAACGATTTTTTTTTACTCAAGCACCTGTCAAACCGCTTTCAACTTCGTTGGGTGGTATATTTTGTTTCTACTTCGTAAAAGTGTCTACAGTAGAACGGATTAATTGTTGCGAGAGGAAAAAACAACAAGACGAGAAACGCGGTGGTAGACGAGCTTTTGAGAATTTTCCGCTATACCTTTTAGGGCTGTACGGATATATACGGGTGTCTACGTGTACGCTCATCTTTATATTATCCGAAGTGGAGACTGTTTCAGACATATACGCGCTTAATACTTCCCTGGGTATTTCAGAATTGTGGCGGGCATCTCGACTTTATACGAAGAGCAGCCCCCCACCCCCCTCTGTTTCTCACCCTCTATTCCACTCTAGATCGGGGTAAATAGAAAGAGAGCGAGAGAGAGAGAGAGAGAGAGAGAGAGAGAGAGAGAGAGAAGAGGTACAGAGAAAGGGAGGAATGAGTACGGGTCAGGGGACAATTTCGTCGAGGGTAGAAACTCCTAGCTCGCGAGCTTTCGTCCTCTCTCGACGCTTTCCCCAATTATGGAAATTCCGTTGCCCACGGATAGTTAGATCCGTAATACTCTTTACCCGAAAATCTCCATATGAATATTGCACATTAATGTGTATTATACGGCTGTTCATATGTTAATACTTTCCTTCTCCTCCCATCGCGGTTATTCCAACTGTCGAAATTTACATTGAATCGGTAAAAAATTCTGCGTCCGCCATTCCGCTTGGAACTCTTTGTATCGCTCTCACCCCTGATCCGATGCAACATTATGGCCAAATGTGAATTTGCGCGTTCGAATAACGCGTGCACCTATGCCGTTGTGTGTACAGTCGAAAGGTTTACATAGGGATGATCGCGTAGAATAAATCATGGAAAAATTCCTTCCATTCGCTTCGAATGCAATTTCATTTGGATTTAAATTAATATTGATTGCCATAGATCGGGACGCAATCAAAAACTCGATTGCATAATGTTTCAGTATTTGTATACCGTTTTTTTTGTTTTCGTTGGCTTGTCAATAAAAGCAATTATATTTGTCTGTTATTCCTGATAACTTGCAATATGTGACATTGCCCTGGGGTAGAGAATGTATAAACAATCCTGGCAATATGTATATGTGGTTGAAATGGCGATCAATCCGACAGGCTACGTAGCGCCGAAAAAACATCCACTCGTTATTGTTAAAGATAATATTTGATTTGAATATAAATTTAAATTAATTGGTACAAACGGCCAGGTGACAATGAATTAATTTTTATTGATAATTTTTGTTGCATCGCTGTCTCGGTACGAACGCTTGAATACGTGTATTCTTGGGATAATTTTTATGTGTTCTGTTGCTTGAGACTCGATTTAATCTCGATATAGAAAAAATGAGAACAATCGTTACAATGTCGATCTTCGAATTTTGTCTTCCTTGAAATCTTAGTTTCATCGATTTTCATTAAATTCATTTAGAGCCCACTTCTTAATCCGTTGGAAAAGTTTATTTGATTTAAGGGGCTACTTCTACCTAGAGGCCCGAAAAGGGGCCAAAATCCGATTTTTTCCCCTAGGAAACGGTTGGTGAAAATGAAACGCACCTTTAACAGAAAGATACATGTATTAAGGGGTTACCCCCACTTGCGATTTTGAAAAAAAAACATTTGCGGGAAAAATGAATTTTTTTCGGAGTTCTGGTTGCCCCCGCAAGAGTTCTGTTGAATAGCTTTACAACTTTTTTTCATCAGACAAATATTTACAACGGAACACTCGAGGAAGTTTTATGAAGTTGCCCCCCACCCCCCTGAAGGAAAAAAATCGTAACTAAGAACCGAACTATCGATGAAAAGGACATAGAACTCCAGAACTATGCAAGTGGCAACTAGAACTGATTTTCATTTATTACCTCCACCTGAGCAGTAGATTGATGGCACGATGGAATGCTTTGAGTGAAACCAAATTTTTTTTTCGGGAAAAATGAATTTTTTTTCGGAGTTCTGGTTGCCCCCGCAGAAGTTCTGTTAAACAGCTTTACAACTTTTTTTCATCAGACAAATATTTACAACGGAACACTCGAGGAAGTTTTATGAAGTTGCCCCCCACCCCCCTGAAGGTTTTTTTTTATTGCATTTTTTTGAAGTATAAGTATCTGAGAATATGTCCTGAAAATTTCAAGTCGATCCGAACAAAATTGACTGAGATATGAGCGTTGAAAGAGAAGAATCCGCGTTGAAAGAGCGTTGAAAGAGAAACTTTAAACGCGTTTTTCTCAAAATGAACACTAATGAACCGATCTTCTTGAAATTTTGCAGGCTTATTTAATACATAAAAATGTAGTCTTTAATCGTTCGATTTTTTTTCGAAAAAATGGCCGTTTTATAGCCAAAAAGCGGCCGTTTTTTTTCGTTAAAGTCGAACCATTAACTATGACTGTCCGCCATTTTGTGAAAAATGAATATTTCTTAAAATCCTTCGATTAAAGACTAGTTTATACTTATATTTGACTAAATCCATCCGCATTTTTTTTTTTCAGATGATCCACTCTGCCGCAATGTTGGTCACCGCAAACCGTGTATATAAAAACATTATTTCATTGACGGCCATTTGACACTAAACAATGTAATATTTTTCAATAAAAAAATTACTGAAAGTTTTTCAAGATGTGTTCTTTAAGATGGTATATTGATCGATTAAAAAAGTTGTGTAGTTTTCTTAAAAAAAATTCATGAAAAAGGCTTTTTTTTGCGCTACAAGTGGGGGTAACGCCTTAAGGGCCTTTAAAAAAATCACCAAAAATGTAGAAAAACCACAAAAACATGATCGCCGGCAGATGCTACTGTTTTCAATGTCGGTGGCCATGATATCTTGAGAATCACTTGACGGATTGTTTCCAAATTTACAGGAGATACGATGAAAAACATTTAGAGGTCGTTGACGATCTCACTTTTTTTTTAATCGATCTTTATTTTTTAATAGTTACGTAAAAATGACGACTTTTCCATAGATTTGGTATGCTCGAGTTTCAATTCGTCGCCACTTTGTTAAAAACAATGATTTAAAAAATCGACGATCGTCAACAACTTGTGTTTATTATTCACTTGAATAAACCGTTTGGTTTTTAGATTCCAGATGGACCGTTTACGCTGGCGAGTGTCCACCGCGAAGCGTTGCGAAAAATATTTCATCATCTGCCGGTTATATTTCTATATTTTTTTTAAGCCTCTTAATATATGTACCTTTGTGTTAAAAAAAATGCGGTCCTTTTTTACCAACCGTTTCCCGGAAAAAAAATCGTAATTTGACCATGTTTTTGGGCCTCTGGGTAGATGTAGCTCCTTAACTAAAATCTATGGAGGTAAAATCATTGCTTTCCTTTAGAATCACTTTCTATTTGTTTTAAATATATATTTTTATGTGTTTCAAGCATTCCATGATGTACACGCTTCAATTGATACGTACTTGATCAAAATGCATTGGTGATTTGAATGTATAAGAGATATATTTAAGCAAAAAAATATACATTTATTCGCATGCAGTGTCTTAAATTCAAATATATTGTTATTTTGAATGAATTAAAATTGTATTTGAATTACTAGTATTTTGATTGACAACCAGCAAATTTACAAATTTTAGTTAGCAAACCTTAAAGGTGACCAGTTATAAACAAGATTCAACGTTACCACCATTGCGTCATGCACGAGAGGATGTTCCTCTTGCGTGGGTATCACAAGATGTGGAATTCCCACGTCTTTCGGAATACACTCGGTCAACCCCGAGCGACAGTGCGCAAAATTCGTGCTGCGTCGATACGTATCGCGGACTCGGTTGTGTGCTCGCTCAGAGTACAAATGGCTTGCGGGAGAAGCCTCGGGCCCTGCGCCACTACCCGGCCATAGAGCGTACTACTGCGTCTACGAGTTTGCAACTCAATCCAAATTAATAAATTTAAACGGACCGATTTCGTATATGCGAATAAATATTTATTTGAGTAGATTACAGAAAATACCAAAATGATTAGTCACGTTCAATTTATTATTACTCACCCGTGTCAAATAAATATTGATTCAAGTAAATAAATATATGTAAAATTAATCTTTATTATAGTAGAATTTAAAAAACAACATAGTTTACACGAAAATTTTATTCGACGGGTCTGTTGCAACAGTAAAAAAAAGCTAATTTTTGGGATTTTTTGAATGGAAAATAGTGATTATAAATTTCTACAAAAATTAGGTACTTGGAGTCATCTGACGAACACTTTGTAATTTTTCGTGTATAAAAATATTTAACTATAATCGATTGACAGCTGATGTCCGGGAAGCACCCCTCGAAAACATCTTTTGCGGTAAGCAATGCCCTTGAGAACCGAGTTATCCGAACTCAAAAAATCAACTCAATCGAATTTGCAAAATAATAAATGAAACAAAAATAGCGCGTGAGGGTCTCGATTTTTGCGGAAAACGGCATTTTTCGCACATCAAATCGAAAGTATACCTACATCGGAAAAAAATCCTTCGATCTCATACTATATTTTTACGTATACAAAAGGTCCCAAAAATTTCAGAAAGATCGATGTGGTAGTTTTTGCGATATTTTGCTCACCCACTTTAAAGATGTACTTTCGAGAATAAAAAAAACGTTTCAAGATTAGAACGATGCTCCGCACGTTCCAACGGGCGTCAACATGACAGCCTCTAAATCTGTCAACTCTGAACCGATCACCTCGAAATTTTCAGGGGACATTTATCAGATGATAAGCTGTCAAAATACACGAGTTCCGAAAAAAGTGATTTTTCGACTTTTACAACTAGGCACAATCCCTTAATTCGAATAAAAAAGGACTAACTGAACGCAAATGGGTTTTTATAAATCTCTTTTATCATTATATATTATATTATGGGTATCCACAAATGCAATGCGGTATCTCAAAAACTGAACTCTTTGCATGCACGGAAGAATCCATGCACGCCCATGCAAATTCAGATACATTTTTTCGCCGTTTTGGAACATTGCAAAGTGACTGTTCAAATATTGAAAAATAATTTTTTGCCGAGAACAAACCGTCCTCTGTGGGTAGAATTCAATAAAAGTCACGAGTCATCGATGAATATACCACGGGCAATGAATTTTCCGGTCCGTTCGTCTTTTTTCGTCACACGAAATTGAATTCTCTCGTACCAATTGATGCATTTTTGTCGGCAGTGCAAATGACTAGGTGGGAATCGATAATATAATCCCCGCTGGGATATTCGTTAGTGATTGTAAAAAAAAAAGAAATTAAAAAAATGGGGCGATTAAGCCGGAAATTTAAGCCTTCGAAGCGTTTTCTCCGAGCATTAATACGCTTATCGTTCTCATATAAGAGTGTATATGCGCGAATGTATATGACGAAAGCTCGTTTATCCGGAAGACGGGAAATAATCGTAATAACGATCGGGCTGCGTTGGATAATCGAATCGGACGTAATGAACACAGAGATACAGGCGAATAAGATCAGCCCTGATGGTGGCGACGGGGTAACGACTACGATGGCGAAACTAAAGTCGAGTACAAGAGGAAGGGCGAAGGGGGGAGAGGAAAGCTCTGAAACAGGGCTAACGAGAAAATTTTCCGTTCCTCTCTCGCGATGAACTATGGTTTACGATGCTATTAAAAATTAACGTCTTTTAATAACGACCCTCGCAGCATTATCCGCTCGTCTTTTAGTGCTGTGGTAACACTTAATGAAATTACAAGATGAGTTTTAGTGAAATGATCCGCCTCGTGCGTTCTCGCATAGCGTTTGTTGTCCCGGCAACGCGACGAAAGTAAGAGAAAGCTAAAGAATGAGTGCCACCGGATATGGGTATTAATTATCTATTATTTTCCGGTCGCTTTCGCAACGTTAAACCCCCTTTTACGAGCGAGACCGGAGGCGAGAAATTGGAATTACGCTCAGGGATGAATCCGGACTTTTTTGCGAGATTTCTTCCCCTTAACGAACAATTAAGCATCGTTTTTGCGCTACGCCAATTAGATTTATGGAAAGTTACGATTATCGACAATGGCTACGAGGAGCTGCGTTCGTAGCAGCTGATCCAATATGTTGGGTGTACAAGTATGACTTTACGGATGTCCAATAGATGGTGCAACTCGTATTGGTCGTATTATGTTGAGGTTGGTGATACTTGTATTCGAAAGGTCTGCACGCAGCTGTCAAACGTAGTTAAGGGGTTACCCCCACTTGCGATTTTGAAAAAATCGATTTTTTTTATTGCATTTTTTTTGAAGTATAAGTATCTGAGAATATGTCCTGAAAATTTCAAGTCGATCCGAACAAAATTGACTGAGATATGAGCGTTGAAAGAGAAGAATCCGCGTTGAAAGAGCGTTGAAAGAGAAACTTCAAACGCGTTTTTCTCAAAATGGTATTTCTGAAGTCGGTGACCAAGATTACTCGAACACAAATGGACCGATCTTCTTGAAATTTTGCAGGCTTGTTTAATACATAAAAATGTAGTTTTCAATCGTTCGATTTTTTTTTCGAAAAAAATGGCCGTTTTATAGCCAAAAAACGGCGGTTTTTGTCGTTAAAATCGAACCATTAACTTTGACTGTCCGCCATTTTGTGAAAAATGAATATTTTTCAAAATTCTTCGATTAAAGACTAGTTTATACTTATATTTGACTAAATGCATCCGCATTTTTTTTTCAGATGATCCACTCCGCCGCAATGTTGGTCACCGCAAACCGTGCATATAAAAACATTATTTCATTGACGGCCATTTGCCACTAAACAATGTAATATTTTTCAATAAAAAAATTACTGAAAGTTCTTCAAGATGTATTCTTTAAGATGGTATATTGATCGATTAAAAAAGTTGTGTAGTTTTCTTTAAAAAAATTCATGAAAAAGGCCTTTTTTGCGCTACAAGTGGGGGTAACGCCTTAAGGGATTAGGCCACAGTAACGGGTATAAAATAATGTCCAAATTTAACTATTTTTTCAAGTATGAAAAAGTGATCTACTCATATAATTAATCACACATCTATTGAGTGTGACTATCGAGCTGTTAGAATTTTTTTTTTTTCGAAGTACAAAATTGCCGTCTACTAATATTTTCTTTTGTTATGTTTTTTTAGGCGCTCCGCGACGTGACATTTATCATCCACAATTTTTTTTTACTTAGAACAAAAGACAAACATTTTTGTGAATCTACATTAGAATACCTTGAGAAGTAACGGGGCGTCCATTAATTACGTGAGGCGTTTAGGGGGGGGGGGGGGGTCGAGAGAAATCTCACCTAATCTCACGTGGGGGAGAGGGGAGCTTCGGCAAATATCACGTAATTTTAGTAATTTTAGTAATTTTAGTAATCACATAATTTTTATCACGTAGGGAGAGTCTCCCTACGACTTTACATGGTGGAGTAAATGGTACTACAACCGCAGTTACTTCTACTACATTTTATTTTCCGTGAACGGAAATTGAGAAAATCTCACGTGAGATTGGGGGAAGGGGGAGGGGGTCGAGCAAAATCTCACGACATCTCACCAGGGGGAGAGGGGGGGTCGAAAAATCGCCAAAATCACCTCACGTAATTAATGGATGCCCCCTAACGTACGGAATTTAAAAAATATTGTTTTATTCAAAAGTTGTAGGTATTTGAATTAAGTTTTAGGTAATTGAATGAATTGTCAGTGAAAAATTCCGTATAAAACTGCTCATGGAATAAAAAGTTGTCGATTAATCAGAAATTCCGTACGTACTTCTCTGCGAAATGCAATTAGGAACATAACTTTTAATTTTGAAGTAAATCGAGCGAAAAGTGTTGAAGTCATTTGTGACGCCAATTGGAAAAAAGCTGTTTCGAGAAAAACGCGTTTGAAGTTTTAGGTACTCTATGGCCGTGCCAGGGGTGGGCTTACGTTATACGCTCAAAGTTGGTGGAAAAAATATTCTTGCTATAAATCGAATAGTAACTTATTCTTATGATGTTAAAGCACCGTTTTAGCGAAAAAAAATCGATTTTTTGAAAAATCTACTGTGGCCTTAATGCTATTTGACTGAAATTTAACAGTCATTGTATTTATCTTATTGAAGACGTCTACTTTTGTACCGAATAAACGCCATTTGCGGGAATCATTACTGGGTTATTTGGTTTCAAAGGAAAGTCCAGCTGAGAGGTATCGTTTGTCCATCGATGCTTAGAAAGAACATGTTGTATCAGTAAGCATGTGTAAAAAGTGGTTTTAACGTTTTGGAGAGCATGATTTTGATTTGGATGATGAACCACGTGCAAATCCGCCGAAAAAAATGGAAGACGCGCGGTTTGAAGCATAACTGGATGGAGATGCGTGTCAAATGTGAAAAAGATTTAGCAGCAGCATCAAATGTTAGCCAACAGTGGATTTTCTTACGCTTGAATGCTATAGGAATGATCCAAAAGTACCATGTCCAAATACAGTATGGCAATGCCAGACGACATGTACATGGATCCGTCAATAATCATCTGGAAGGAGTGAACTGGGAGATTCTATTGGAGGGCAGTTCAGTTCTTAACGGCCAACATCTACCTAGGTGGCTCAAAAAATTGCATTTGTCGAAAATATTTTCATTCGATAGTATCACCTATAGCTATATTGCCTGGAAATTCCATAAAGATATTCCCAAAATTGAATGAATGTGGTTTCAACGATTTGGAAAGCACGGTTTTGATTTGGATGATGAACCATATGCAAACTATCCTGTGTTCAAGACTATCCTGTGTTCAATGCGAATGAACATGTCGCAACAATTAACTGATCTGCATTCAATACGACTATCTCGGCCGCATATGACCCAAGAGTCACGCAGTTGACGCGGCAACTTCTCTATTTAACACAAATAAGGGTTCATTAACTATTAAGGTCGTACATACGCGATTTTGCCGATTTTCGGAGGTACTTTTCTAGATGGGGTTAAAAAAAATGACGCATATATTGACAACATTTTTTTGACAGATCTTCACATTTTTCATTCTTTCGATCTTTACAGATTGACATTTTTGAACCTGGTGAAAGTTCTAACTCTTGAACGAAGGTTCAGATCGCTTTGAAATTTTTACAACATATTCTTGGTATCATCACCTATCGTGTGAACCACAGAAACAAACATTTCAATGACACAAAAAAATATAAAAAATAAAATACCGTCAGAAAATATAGTAAAAACATTTCAAGTTTCGAAGTTTTATTATAATAATTTTTTTTAATGATATTGTTGCTTCACACTGAAGATACATTCATTATGCAGTTATAAATATGTTCATTTTTTTTCAGACACCCACGTCGATGCCGAGAACTTTCACCATCAACGCGCGCGCAAAAAAAAATACATTGCTTTATTATGTTATATCTCCTCCATTTGTTAATATTTCTGATTTTTTGTCCACATACTTAACCATGTGCATAAATGATCTGTAAAAAAAATGTTGCCTATATATGCATAATTTTTTTTAACCACGTCTAGTAAAGTACCTTCGAAAATCGGCGAAATCGCGTACATGAGGCCTTAAGGCGTTATACGCAGTTGCAAGGCCGAAAAAATCGTTTTTTCGCGATTTTTTTATATTGGCATTTTTTATATTGGCATTTTTTATATTGGCATTTTTTATTTTCAAAAATATTCATTAACATTGCTCCTGTAGGAAGTCTCCTGGAGGTCCCCGAAAAAAGTGTCCGGCGGTGAGCAAAGTATCTCCGGTTTGGATTATCTAAAATGAAAAAACCAAACAGATTCTTTTAGGGGATAGATGAATTCAGGTATTGATCGAAGGAATAGTCGAAATTTTAATTTTTGACAAAATGGTGGCTCCGGAAAGAAACAATTTCGATTTGCGACCAATTTTTTTTCGTTAAATCGTTGAAAAAAAATAGAAATAATTATCGAAAACCTTATTCCTTCGATCAATACCTGAAGAATATATCTGACAAGGTTGTGTTAAAATTGCAGACCGATCGGTTGAGCCGTTTTTGAGAAATCGTGCTCACCGACTTTGAAAACACCGTTTTGAGAAAAACGCGTTTGAAGTTTCTCGGACGCTCGGAGGAGCGCTCCACTTACAAATGTGTGTATTTCTGAGAATAATCGCTGGGTCGATTTGAAATTTTCAGGGAATATACTCACATATTTGTACATTCCGACAATGCAATAAAAAAATCGATTTCCTTGAAATTTCGAACTGCGTATAACCCTTTAATGGATCGGTATTTAAGATCTTGGACCAGTAGTTCTTTGAGATAACAGTCGTACACTTATTACCAGATAAATATTTGGTAATGATCAAACAAACTTCAGTTGAATCAAATATAGCCGTGTTAATAGTAAGCAAATGACTGTTAAAAAATCGACGACTCGTTTCAAATAACGATTTATTAATAGTTAACAAATCCGTACTTGAGATAAGCATCGTACATTTGGCAAGACCGTTTCCCAGGTAGGAATTGACGATGAAAAAAGGGCTTGCCAAGCTCTGAAACAAGGCTCACATTTTTTTATTCAGGCTGAGCACCAGCCTGATTTCAGGCCTAGCTGAACCCCTGAATGATAAGGCGGTTTCAGGCTGTTGCACACAGGCTTGACCAGAGGCTGGTAGAAAAGCCTGTACTAAGCCTGAAACGACGAAACGACAAGGTTCAAAACGAGCCTTAATGAAGCCTTCACGAGCATTTATGACCAGGCTTATCCCAAACTCTTCTCGAGGCTATATGAGGCCTGTTTTTTAGTTTTCTATATTCTACATTGGGATAAATTTAATAAATTTGTAAAGAATTCATTTTATTTATTATATATATTTATTATTCATTATATTATTTGTTATAAAATATATATAAAATATTTTAAACACAATACTTGATTTTATTTATTGTTTATGGGACACGTAATACACAGAGTGTACGCAAACCCCAGAGAGTGAGTATATAAGAAATGTGTATGTGACGAGAAAAAAACTTTTTTGTGTACCTCATAAATATCGATAAGAGAATATGTTTAAATGTTCTGAGCTGCCTCCTTCGCTTTCGTTTTTCGTGCCTTCACACCCGACAAATTTATTGCTAATTTTTTTTTCATGAAAGTACAGAAAAATATTATTTAAAATTTATTTTATTTTATCACAACCTGAAACAAGCCTGCATCCAGCCTTGATTTTTTAGCCTTCAAATTCACTGGCTGAACAAAGCTTGAAATAACCCTGAGTTTAGGCTAAGTAACCAGTCTTGGTTCCAGGCTGCTCCAAACGATGCAATGAAACCTCGACCAGGTCTGTCTCACTCAGGCTCGGTGAAACAAGGCTCACACAAGTTTGTTTCCATCGTCAGCCTTTTGATTCCCTACCTGGGTTGCGGTGTACGCTACCATGGCCCTTTGTCGCACAAGCTCGTTTGTGCGCAGACGCGACGTAGATGCGATCGAGGTACACTGGAGGCTGTGCGTGACCGCATGTCCGCTTACGTAGAGGATATCAGTTTGTGACCGTGAAAACGTAAATTTATTCTCCGCGCCGATGGCATCAATTAACGATGGCTTGTGTTGTGGGACCTGCCAAATCTTTAGGAAACTTTCGAAAGTATATATAGAGAATAATAAATTACGCATTGGAGCAGGGGTGGCCAATACGTCAACCGCCTATTTTCCATGAGTTGTTACTTGCTCTACGACATATTGATACTACCATCTTTGATGTCCTCCGATTAACGGACTTGTCGCTTGTAGAGGACAAGTCGTTGGACAACGATTTGAACATTTTCTATGAGAGTTGTTCCTTGTACACTTGCCCACTAGCACTATAGTGCTACATTGAGTGAGCTGCACATTCATCTGCCGACAATCATTGAATGACTTTCTGCAAATATTTATTTGGTAACTAGGTACACGAATCTCGATTGGTGCGAATATAAAATATCGTTCACTCAACTATTTTTTTACATCTGAGACAACTTTTCCACTGATCTCATTGAATAACGCCTGAGTTATAGGAAACATACTTGTTTCCTATAACAAGTCTATAGTATATATATATATATATATATATATATATATATATATATATATATATATATATATATATATATATATATATATATATTGATATATAATATTATATTACGATATATATCGTATATATTAGTATACTGCACTGAGAAAGAAAACCAATTGAATATAAAAAATATATTGGTTGTTTCAAATAAATGTCTGAACACAGAGTGCCACCGATGTATGAGATTGTTACAATACTATAGAATATTGGAAAATGTGATTGATTCAAATAACATATTATTTTATTTGAAGTTCTTTTCTGTTCTCTGAATATCAACATTATCCTTCAAATAAAATTATATTCTATTGAAATCATTCTATACACAATCCGTAGATGTATGGATGAAATAATTAAACGGTTGCTACAACATATTTTATTTCGTACAAAAATATAATCAATGGAATTAATTATTTCTTTACTACATCGACTCGACTATGCCATGAGAGATAACATTTTCGTACTCCGTACAATATCAAAAGTGCAATGCCATGCAACTAGTATAAGATAGAGACAAGTGTATATCATGATTGAAATATCAATGATATGGATCCAAAATGATGGTATTTTTTTGCCACAAAATACATGTGTCATCTGTAGCTACGCATTTAGTCTCTGGTAGAAAAAAATAATATTCTATGAAATAAATGTTCATTGCAATCAAAAGAATATATTTGTGAATTCGAGAAGTCATGTTTTTAATACGATTCTATGTGCACTTGCAAACATTTCTTGATTGTTGGTTTAAATAAATGCACGCTCACGAGAATTGCTGAAAATATTCGAAAAAATCGCATGCAGTTCTTTGGAATAGGATGGAATTGTCACGATAAAGATAAAGTGTTTGATCGAGTTCGTTTTATTTTGAAAATCGAAAGTTTTCAATTTTTTTAATATCTGGAATAAGTGAGCATTATAATGATCATCCACGATAATAGTGGAGAGAATATCAGATATTCAACTGATAAGAATAGGTCCTACACTTTGATTTTAGCCACAGGCCAAGAAGCGATACTCTTTAGAGTTTCTCCGGTGTTAAAGCAGATTTTCGGTTCGCGCTACGCTTACGAGAAACGAGCGCGCGTGCGGCTTCTAGCGGTTACTCCGAGAACTACGGGTTTCCTCACACCTATAATTTCGGTGGCACTCGGCCATCATTTGATTGAATTTTTTCAACCAAATGCGCAAGAAACAAACTTTATTTTCGCATAATTTTTCAACCAATTCAGACATTTGCCAAATATTTTTCAATCAAAATACAATATTAATATTTTAACGAATAATGTACTTGAATATCAATATCGGATATGGTGAAAAAAGTAAAATAACATATTTACTCAATAGAAATTTTATCTGAATCAATCGAGCAAAATTCAATTTTTTTTGTGTACTCGAATCAACAATATTCATGATATGAATTGAAACGTTTTTTTGTTCGTTGCAGAAAATGCATTCAAAACTATATAATTTTTTTGAGATCATTTTTTAGATAGTTTCAATAATATATTGTTCTCGGCTAACAATCTTTCTTTTGAATGAAAAAAAAACTTTTAATTTTATCATGTTATTAAAGTCAATAGCGTTTTGTTTGGACTAATAAATCCGATTATTTGCACAAACAATTTTTACAATTGAATCAACGAAATTTCATTCATAACACCAATGATATTGGATCAATGATTTTTTTCTTCTCAGTGTATATTAATATAGTATATCAATACGAGGCATTCGGCTAGACCAACTGTCAATCTATTGGCTCTTAAGAACGGGTATGCTCCATTAAATTACCTATTTCTTAACTATTACCCCCCATGGAAATTTATATACGCAAAAATATACTGCAAATTTATTTTATTAATAATTGTAATATATGTAAAATGTATGCCATATATTGAAAATATATGTTGCATATATGTGCCAAATTCTAATTTTCGTAACTTTTTTATATATGAGATGTATATGCGTGGTATTACTGTATATCAATGTATCATATATCAATGATATATGTAGCATTTACCCTGCATATATACCACATATATTTAGCATATATGTTGCATACACACTGCGTACATACCACATATATACTGCATAAATGGTACATATATGCCACATATATTTTCAATCTATTTTTTTGTCAGAAAAATATATCAAAAATGTATGCGTCACATATGACTCATATATGTGACGCATACATTTTTGATATATTTTTCTGACGAAAAAATAGATTGAAAATATATCGAAAATATATGCGTCGTATATGCCTCATATATGCATCATATATAGTGTTTATACGTAGCATATATGTTTTGGTCAGAAAAATATATCGAAAGTATATGGGTCATATATGCGTCATATATTTGGTGCATATATACTGAATTTATACGTAGCATATATGTTTTGGTCAGAAAAATATATCGAAAGTATATGGGTCATATATGCGTCATATATTTGGTGCATATATACTGAATATATACGTATTATTCTATTTTTCGTCACTATATATGCGATCGATATATATATATGTAGCATATATTTTACATACATAAATTTCCATGGGGGACCAAATCTTGATTTGTGACAATTCAGAGGCTCAAATGAATGATTCATTAACTGTAAGAAGATATTTATTTCGCCATATCAACCTTTACCATTTGTTAATAATAAACAAATCCTGGCACCTAGAAATATATTGTTTTCTCCGTGTAGCTTCCAAACGAGCATATTATGAATAAAGTAAGAATCATTTATTCAGCTTCAAATCAATTTGACCAAAACATTTACGAATTCATGCTTGAACACCCAACGAATGTTGATCTACATAAATAAATTGTCCCCTCCATTACTGCACGAAACAGTCATCTGTGCACGGCGAGATTAAATACGATAAGAAAAATTCGTTAGTAGATTCGAAAAATTATTCATGCGCAAACGAAATTTTCATCGGACGCGATAAATAATTTTCCAGTCCATCTCGCCCGAATTACCCCCTCGTGTGAAATAAAAATATTTCATCTTCCCGGTACACGTGGAAAATTGTGTAATTCTTTGCTCGCTCACCGCTGGGAGAAGATTAGGTACGAGGGTACGTGCGTGTGTGTAGCCGGTGGGCATGTGGTGAAGGAGAAAAAAAAATGAAAGGAAGAGCAGCAGCAAGGAGGAAGAAAATCGGCCAGGCTCTCTCGTCCTCGGGGCGAAGCGCGACTAATCTTTTCGAATTTATGGAGTTGCCTGATAACATCCTCTGGGTTAACCCTTTTCCGCTTACGTTAAGCCCAATCTCGCGAGGGGACACGCGGATTGAGAGGAGGGATCGGCGGGGAGAATTGGTCGAGGACGAAACTCCTCTCACGTTCTAAACGCCCGTCTCGACTTTCTCGTCGTTAAATTTCACGACCTTCCTCTCAGCCTCCTCCTCCTTCCATGGCAGGTCCTCCGGAGCTGCTCGGACGGCGAAGACTTTTTTTTACCCTCCCGGACGTAGCGAAAGCTGCCGCACGTATCCTCACCATGGCCAGAGATAATCGGGATTTTTAAAATCCTCCCGCTAAAAAAAGCTTCAACTTAGCCGCATAGTTTTCGTCCCAATGCCATTTTAACTAGGGCCACTTGCCAACATCCAAAACGGCGCAACTCCCTTGACGTGTTTAATTTTTTTTGTATTACGCCCCGCTCGTCTGTTCCTCACGCCGGTAGAAGAATAAACGCGCGAACTTTAGAAATTTTCATGCGGGAAGTAAGAGTTACGAAACTTCGGGTATGCCGAATTTATCGCTCGTACCTGCGTCGACATCGATAGAATTTGTCTTCCCGAGACATTTTTACGTCCTCGCACAGAGGCCCTTTGAGTTTGTGAAAAATAACTATTCTGCCGTCATTCCGTGTAGAAATTTGAGTAGGGAAAAAAACCCCTGATCTGCCTTCCCTAGATAATATCAAGCCCTGGTCGGGCCTTCCACCCTGGAATAGGTTCGCAATGTAACGTGTCTAAGGCTAGGTCCCTATCCGCCTTGCCCTTTCTGGGGAACTGATCAGGAACGGGCCGGAGAACAAGCGGTAAATTACCCCATGTAGAGATTGATCGTTGGGCCTGGGACGGGCCTTCACAGTTAGCCTTTCTAGAATATTGGACCGTGAGTATTTACCAATGAGGTGCCTTGGTAGAAATGATAAGAACGGCCCGATATCGGCCAACAGAGCCAACAATTATTGGGCCAATGATTTAATTAATTGTAGCGCTAATGTTCGTGATTGTACTTGGCCCTATGTGGGCCCTCTTAAAGAGCCTATGTAGAAATCGACAACTGGCTCTATGATGGGCCTTCACAGTTGGTCTATCTAGAAGTTAGTCTATCTAGAATATTAGGCCGTGAGTTTGTTTGGGTTTGTTTGGGTGCGTGATAAATATTCAACCTATATCGGGCCAAGATTGGCCCGCGATTGGTCCTTATGGATACATATGTCATGGAATAATCTTGAAATAAATTGTGATTTGCGTATATGACAGGTACCAAAATTGGCATATTTTACTTCCTTATGTTGGTTATTTACAAACGCCAATAATAGGCCAAGACGTGATTACAAAAACTGAACTACAAAATATAGACGATTAATATATGACGTGCCAGTTATTTGCCTATTCTGGCACAATATACAGATAATGAATAACCCAAGGCTTAAATAAAATAAAAGCAGTTATGGTCTGACCCACTTAGCCAATAAAGGGCTTCGATTAATTAAATGTAATTTATAGTATTTTAGCATTGCCAGTTTTAAAATTGGCAAATTTCAATGAACTATCACTGCTGTTTATTGGTTTTAACAGATGGGCCCAGATAGGTTTTAGTAATGGGCTGATATTGTGCCAGTTTTCAATTTATAACGGAACAATAATGGGCCAATGTAGTTGGCAGTACTTCAGCATCACCAGTTTAAAAATTGGCAAATATTGTTTATCTATCATGACTGTTTAAAGAATTTAAAAGATGGGCCATGATAGGTTTTAACTATGGGCCGATTTTGTGTCGGTTTTCAATTTAGAACGAGACAATAATGAGCCAATGTAATAGCCAGCATTTTAGGATTGCCAGCTTTAGGATTGGCAAATTTAGTTTAACTATCACTGCTATTTATTGGTTTTGAAAAATGGGCCAGGATAATCTTTAGTAATGGGCCGATATTGTGCCGGTTCTCAATTTATAACGGGACAATAATGGGCCAATGTAATTGCTTGTATTTCAGCATTACCAGTTTTTAAATTGGCAAATATAATTCAACCATCACGGCTATTTATTGGTTTTAAACGATGGGCCGATATCGTGCCGGTTTTCAGTTTATAACGGAACAATATTAGGCCAATGGAATTGTCAGTATTTTAGTATCCCCAGTTTTTAAATTGGCAAATGTAGTTTAACTATCACGGCTGTTTATTAGTTTTTAAAGATGGGCCAGGACAGGCTTTAGGGATGGGCCGATATTGTGCCAGTTTTCAGTTTAGTCTCATACTCGAATAGAGAGCGGCGCTGTAATCATGGTAACAGCGCGATTTTCCATAGCGTTGAGCTTCCTACGATCCGTCTTTCGCGAAATATTTTATATAAACAAAAAAAAGCGTGTAAATGTCAACCAAAATGCGATTCAAAGGAAAGTTTACAAGAAAAGAGGCCGTTGCTAAAAAACTGAAAGCTGTAGCAGCCATGTGCCCATATAGGGTCGCCTGTCGTAACAAAAATGCCAGTATTCAGCCATTAAACGCTTTGCTGATAATCGGCCAATAATTCGTCGACCAGCATTGGAGTACTGTAAACGGATGAACGGCTTGCCAGATTTATGCCAGCCATTGGTGGGCCAATACCATCGCACCGATAATATGGCAATCAGCATTGGGGTATCGTAGGCGGATGAACGGCTTGCCAGATCTATGCCAGCCATTGATAGGCCAATACCATCTCACCGATAATATGGTGATCAGCATTCGGGTATCGTAGGCGGATGAACGGCTTGCCAGATCTATTCTAGCCATTGATGGTTTGTTTTTGGGCGTTTTGCAAATGCAGGTCGTTAAACTGTAATACGTAAAAACAAGGGATAAGGTTTCGAAAAGCACAACCCACTGATGAAGCTGAAATTTTGCACAGACCTTCTTTCCAATATTTAACCTTTAAGCGGGAATGACACCTCATCGCGGTCGGTATGGCAGAACAATTATAGATTCTCAAAAATCTCTGAAACGGCTCTTCAGATCCCGTCGAAACTTTGCCAAACGACGTCAAATAGATAGACGAACAGCTGTCTTCTCCTCAAATTTTCTGAATTTGAGAAAAAAAATGTAAATTGGCTTATGATAAGCCAATCTAGTTTTTTTTCTCAAATTCAGAAAATTTGAGGAGAAGACAGCTGTTCGTCTATCTATTTGACGTCGTTTGGCAAAGTTTCGACGGGATCTGAAGAGCCGTTTCAGAGATTTTTGAGAATCTATAATTGTTCTGCCATACCGACCGCGATGAGGTGTCATTCCCTCTTAAAAGGATATTGGCGACTAGCAATAGTTTTCGATATATCGTATATTGAAAGTTATTTATTGTACTGCGCTTCTACTATATTAAATAAACCCAAACAAACCCATCCCACATGCACGTACGGGCGAGCACTGTTTGGCAGGAAGCAGCGAGGCCGGAGGAGTGGGGGGTGTCTATCGGATATATAGATATTCTCGTATGGCGTGAAATAATAAACTTTACAATGCGATATAGCGAAAACTATTGCTAGTCGTCAAAAATCCATTAAGGGTTTCTCTTAGGATAATGAGAGGAAGTTCGGTGCAAAATTTCAGCTCGAACAGAGGAGTATGCTTTTCGGAACTTCACCCAAAACGAGCGAGTTATTTTTACAGCCTAAATGGACCAGAAAAAATTGTCGGTAAACTTTAATGTCACGTATAAAATTATCGACATAAAAGTAAGGAACGATCAAACGATGGATTCTGTAAGTGTTAGAATGGCTAAGTAGGTAGGGCGCTCGACACTAGAATGAAAGGCGTAGATTCGATCCCGATGAAAGGTAAAAACTTGAACAATGCAGAAAGCGTTTTTAATGCAATTATTCTATGTACATGGACATAAGTAAAGCATAAGGAAACAAAAAAGATACTACTAGAATTTTAATATTTATAACTTGTACATTTTTTGTTCTTCATTTCCGGCAGAAGATCCGGCAGCCGTTGCTGGGCCAATATGGGCGTATGATATTTGGCCAAGTCTTAGCAGCCATTCATGGTTTACCATTAACAACCATGCATGGTGCGGGTCTGGCCCGTTTACATAGCCATTACCGCGCCAGCATTTTGTCTCTGGCAACCAGTCGTGGGCCATTACTGCGCTGATTGTAAAACTCTATTTCGGTGTCAAGCAAATGCGGCTAAACGCGATGAGAATAACCATAACCTTAACGATCAACAACAAAAATTCGCTGTCGAAGGACGTCGGTTCGTGGATTTACCACATCTTGCCGGCAGTTTAAATTATATTCGCTGTAACAAAGACAAATACATGCATAAATTGGACGAATTAAATTTGTTTGCAGAATAAATTTATTTCACATCCGTCTCAGAAATACTAGAACTCGGGAACAAAAATACGCTTCGAGTTCCCAGACTACGCGCTGATCAGCTAGCTGCAGCGTACACTGTTGCCATTCCGTTACAGATGGTTGGGCCCGAGTTCGGTGTGGAATAAAATAACCACTTTTCATAAGTCGATATTTCCGAAACTAAACGGTCAAAGTTTGTTATTTTTTGTTAAACCAATCCCACAATAGTACTGCGTACATGTGTGTTTTTATTTTGAAGTCCTAAGATCCGTTTAGAACCTATCTCGAGAAATGAGAGCAAACTCCTATCGGTTTACGTGTTAGGTATAGGGATCGCGTCCAAAAATACCCATATTCAATTGCAATTACCTCACGAACTAAACGGTGAAGAGAATTGAATTTTTGGGCATCAGTCCATGAAGGTCATGTCTACACCGTACTTAGATGTCAGCCAATTCCTAAGATTTTACCAAAACTACAGAACTACCTTGAAGACAGGCCCCACTTTTCAGAACACGCCAATGTTCTGGCAGGGTAGACATTGCGTGAAGATGCAGTGCTTGCTCGCACTGAATCGCGGCCAGAAGATTGTAATTTCCAAATACAGGGGGTGAGCTGTAAAAAATGATTTTGCGATCTTCCCGGTTTTTTTTATACCCGGTCAGGTGAATCAAACAAGGCAAGTCTCGTTAGAGCCGGACACAAAGTAGGGAATGCCCGGTCACATTTTTGCACAGGGTATGGAAGAAGGCGGCATTTAAAAAAAATAATCGAAAATGCGTTTTACTGTACAGAACGATAGGAAATTTTGTACTGATTCCAACGGTACCAAAACGCATTGTCGATTTTTTTTGTCGATGCTGCCTTTTTCCATATGATGGCAGTATTATTGTACTGCTTCAGAAGAAAACGAAAATCATTCGGAAAAGTCCGTATTATATACGTATTATACGTATACGTATATAAAAATTCGTATTATATAAACCGCTGGAGAAACGTTCGCTTTTTTTCTTGTGCGAGCACTGACGGATTGATTCTCGGAAATTCCAGCATTTTTTTCCCCCGAGAGCGCACACCGGATGGTGGATTTCGAACGTTTGGAATTTTTTTTGGCTACGTACATTTTCGTTAGCAAATACCTCTAGCTTCGTCTAACTCTGATGATCCATTTTGCCTTTCCACACAGAACGCATCACTGCGTCGGTGCAAATTGATAAAACACGGCGCTCCAAAAATAAAAAATAAAAAAAATATTCATACGCCCAGGGGATCAGCCAATACGAAGAATTAAAAAGATCGAGCATGAAAAAAACGTTGATAAAAATCCGGATATTGTGAAGATTCGTGAATCACGCGAACGCGTATAACAGTACGGAATCCGAAAAGTCAGTTTTACGAGAAAATAATTGATTGTTATACTTTTCAATGCCGCGTGTCGCAATTACGTAAAAACCACAGTCTCGAGTTCTGGAATTAAATTTCACTGAAATGTGATGGTTTTCTATGGTCCTCTTATCTTCTGCCCAATTCGGACGATATATCGCGAAGTCAGCAGGAGCCCAAAATTAGCGGTTAAAAGCCTTTATTTTTCCTTTTACATTTTTCTCGCGGGATTATTTGTATGAAATTTTGTGTTATTAACGGAGCGAGAACGCAATCACGGAATTCCTGAATTATAATGCAAGTGACAAGGATTTCGCGCCCGCCGTAGTTATATACATTTTGTTGAACGTGCCAAAAGTAAAGAGAAACATTGAAGGAGTAAAATGTTCACTTTTCGCAGCTGCCTTGTACAGGGTGGTCCAAAACGTGACGCCCAAAAGGAAAATCTGCATGTCTCGTATCAACACCTATCTAAATCAACCCCATCCCAGATAGGAATTGACGATGAAAAAAGGGCTCGCCAAGCTCTGAAACAAGGCTCACATTTTTTAATTCAGGCTGAGCACCAGCCTGATTTCAGGCCTATCTGAACCCCTGAATGTTAACGCGGTTTCACGCTGTTGCACACAGGCTTGACCAAAGGCTGGTAGAAAAGACTGTACTAAGCCTGAAACGACGAAACAACAAGGTTCAAAACGAGCCTTAATGAAGCCTTCACGAGCATTTATGACCAGGCTTATCCCAAACTCTTCTCGAGGCTATATGAGGCCTGTTTTTAGTTTTCTATATTCTATGTTGGGGTAAATTTAATAAATTTGTAGAGAATTTCTTTTATTTATTATAGATATTTATTATTCATTATATTATTTGTTATAAAATATATATAAAACATTTTAAACACAATACTTTATTTTATTTATTGTTTATGGGACACGTAATACACAGACCCCCTCTTTCTCAGCTATAGGTGGATGAAGTAAAATAAATAGATTTTTTTGTTTGAAAAAATATCTATTTATTTCACTTCATCCACCTATAGCTGAGAAAGAGTTGAATTTTCAGGCTCGGCTTATAAGACTTTTTTGTAGAAAATTACTTTCTCTACAAAGTTCTCATCTGAATTTTTTTCGATATATCTAATAGCTTAGGCGTTACAGCCGTTTGAATGGATATTTTGCACAATATTCACTTGAAATAATGATGCCGCTGAAACGGTTGGATTTACGGCCACGGCTCCATGAACTTTATTGTGGAGTATCATATTTCCTATGAGAACCCACTTGGAAAATATCGCGATATCAAAATTCGCGGAATGGTAACACTCATAATGAGAAAAACATTTTTTTCAATGTTAATCAAATGGCAAACCTTTAATTTTGATTCGCGACCTCTAAATATTTTTTGACAACACCCCCCTTCCACGAAAGTTCGTTTTTGGGTACCTAAAGGTTTTCGGGCACGATGGGTCAAAAAAAAAGTTGCCCTGAAACGAATCACCCTACTATACATAGGGGTAATCGGGATAGGTGTTAGTACGAGGCTTCTAAATTTTCCTTTCGGACGTCACTTTTCGGGCCATCCTGTATTCATGTGTGCGTGTGTGTGTGTACTAGGTACTGCGAAATATATAAACGTCGATATACAGGGTGTTAGGAAGGTCGATGCAAAGCCTTAAGGGTGTGATAGGTCACCTCGTTAGGAACATATCTAACCTAGGTTACCTTAGTCCAAAGATTTCGAGTTGTCATGGCAAGTATGATTTTTGGAAAATTTCCCAAAATTAGGTACTCGTTTACCTTCTATGTTAAAGCAATTTTTTTAAGGGGCTATACCAGTGTGAACGTTGAAAATTTGGGTGATATTCGGGAATTTTTTCAACAAAAGCACTCAATTAAATGTTTCGGAAAATTAAGAATATATATGGCTATATTTGACCTATATCACATTATTTTTTTATAGAAAAATATTGATATCCAAGCGAGTTATGCGCTGCCTTCGGAGCCGCCAAAAAGAAGTTCCTCCACTGCTGACATGATTCCAGCCGATTGAGTAGCTGAAACCGGAAAAAAAATGTCGTTAAACTGGAAGATATTTCCTGTACGTAGGATTTGCGAAAAATATCAAAATCTAACAAAATGCGGTAGTTATGAAAAAAGTCTGTTTTCTTGCCTATAAAATGGTCGTTTTTTTTCAATGCCAAATCGTCAATTTTCATCCAATCAAAAATATCCTACGTCACTGTAGAGTAAATATATTCAAGAGTACTCAGTTCAAATTTCAAGTCAATCGGATAAATGCTCTTCGAGTTACAATGTCAGCAAATTTGAAAAATCTCATTTCGAGAAAAACGAGTTTAAATATTTGACTATCGTTTTTTGCATGATAAAATTATATTGATATAAATGATACAAATGATAATGATATTCATGGAAGTATAAACTGTCGAAAAAGGGGAAAAAATCGATTTTTTGAAAGTGTCACACTGGTATAGCCCCTTAAATAGCATCAACATAGGAGGTATTTTTATTTGTTGACAAGTTTTTCAATTATTCGACACGTCCTATTTAGTTATCTGTGTGGATACAGATGATTGCATTGGTGTTTGTCGATTGAATCCACATTAAGCTGCGACGCAAATAACTTTTTAGTCACCAATTATTGTCTGCTTGAACATTATGAACGAGTTAGTACATAATTTTGGGCAATTTTCCAAAAATCATACTTACCACGATAACTCGAAATCCTTAGACTTTGAACTAAGGTAACGTAGGTTAGATATGTTCCTAACGAGGTGACCTATCACCCCCTTAAGGCTTTGCATCGACCTTCCTAACACCCTGTATGTGTGTGCCCATAGACACACGCATATATGTATACCGTAGCCATTCCCCTTATCATTTTTAATTCCATTTTACGGGATTACGCTAAGAATATTTAAACAGGCACGTGGCATTTCTTAATTACAGATGATGCATAGTCGGCTTGGTATGCCGGATTGCTCCGACGTCTTCCCCCCTCCCCCTTACTCTTTACCGCTCTTTCTCCGTCTTTTTCTCTTTCTCATCTCACTTGGTTTACTCCGGACGAGAGCATTGCCCCGGTTTCTTCTCTCTCATCTCTCTCTCCACCGTCAAGACGATTTCTCATTCTCTTCTCACCCTGCACCCTTTCTGCCTTAATTAACAGATCTTTTTTTCTCTCTCTCTCTCTCTTCACGCCATTTTTTTTTGTATTTTTTCATTCATTCCGCAACCTGGCTCATCGAAAAAGGGCGGGGGGGGGGGGGGGGGTGAATGCAAATTTACGCCACCGAATCACCAGCTGGATGTACGTATTTCTATATATACTCCTGGTACTTTATCGTTGTCTTCGGGGCTTGCCACGATCGTCAAAACAATTGGGAGTTACATGTATACGTCTTCGTGCTACGCAATACGTGTATATATGTGTATACGCCAGTCTCGAGACTGCTACACCCAATGGATTTTCTCTTTAATATTCATTTTATTTACTATGTGCCGACGATCATGCAAATTTCATTTCGCCCAAGCGGAGGCCTGTCTCGTTCCAAAGATACGAAACTTTACGTATAAATTTCGGTCGAAAGAAAAATCTGTCTTCTCATCCACCAAGAGAAATCAACTCACTCAGTCAAGTCGACGTGGAACGAAAATGCGATATTTTCACGCTGCTTCTTCCACATTTTTCATCTTCTCGATGAAACTTCTCGATTCTTGATAAGATTTATATCGATAAAATGAATGTATACCATGCATATTCAATTAGAGTAATGCCACGTCACTTTGAATCAGGAGACGCTGTCTCGACGCAATCGACACTAATTTGATGGAAGGATGGGATTAGTACAGTCGTGCTGTATATTGGAATCGGATAAAAATAGAAGAAGGCTAGTTTTTTGACAGTAGGTGCCGCGGGTGCTAAATCCAAGTTTGCCTAAAAATCGGAGTTTAGGGTTTTTTAGGGGATGAAAGGGGGAGTGCATTAATGCCAAACTACAACCCCCACGAGGTCGGCGCCGGGAAAGAAAATGTTCAGAAAAATCTGGGCTTTATTTTTGTCCACAGCGCCGAAATCGTGGAAGTTTATTTTGGGGGTGCAAAAGTGGGGTGAAATTTTGAGAAATCAGTTCTCATTCGATAACTCTTTAGGAAAAATTCATACAATTTTTGTTCAAATGGGAACATTGTAGCCCTTGAAAAGACGCATCGATTGAGTATTTGATCAACCCTCTCCGAAAATATCTTCAACCCCAAAAAAACTGTTGAAGTATTAAAAAAAATTGTTTATTGAATAACTAAAAAACAATTGATTTTTCGGGGATGGTTTAAATGTACGAAATGTAGATAATAATTTTCTCTATATTTTCATCGCTATGGACCACCCTTGAATTTTGCTTTTTCGAACCCCTCTTCGGGGTTCAAAATTCAAAAAGAAATTCCGGGACAACTATTGACCGAAAATAAAGAGACGCGAGTTTGGCGCTGTGGACAAAAATGTAGCTGAGGGTTCAAGCTACAAGTTCTTCCGTAGCGCCGAATTCGTGCGGACAATAGTTTTCCCAGAATTTCATTTTGAATTTCCAACCCCCGAGGAGGGTTGGAAAATCAAAATTCAAGGGTGGTTCATAGAAACGAAAATATAGAGAAAATTATTCTCTACATTTCGTACATTTGAACCATGCCCGAAAAACCGATAGTTTTTGAGTTATTCAATAAACAATTTTTTTTGTATTTTAACCATTTTTTGGGGGGTGAAGATATTATCGGAGAGTGATGATCAAATACTTGATCGACGCGTCTTTTTAAGGGCTACAACCTTCCAAATTGAACAAAAAGCGTACGAATTTTTTCTAAAGAGTTATTGTATTAGAACTGATTTTTCGAAATTTCAGCTCACTTTTTCACTCCCACAATGAACTTCCACGCTGTGGACAAAACTAAAGCCTGGATTTTTCTGCAAATTTCGTCTCACGGCGCCGACCTCGTAGGGGTTGTAGTTTGGCATTAATCCACCGCCATTCCCTTATATCCCCTAAGAAAACCCTATACCCCGATTTTTAGGCAAACTTGGATTAAGCATCCGCGGCACCTACACCTGTCAAAAAATAAGCCTTTTAATTTTTTCCGATTACGAGGTTTTTCAACGACAGCATATGTGGGTTTTTTCAACTTGAAATTGAGGAGTCTGTGTATGCGTGAAATTTGAAAATATACAATTTGAATTGCATAGTTTTATGAACTAGGGCCTTAATTTTAATTAGCAATTTTGAAAAAAAGACTTTGGAAAAATTTTATCAACTAAGAGAGTTGTGACGGATGTTGGGGAAGGTCAGGTCGTCAACTGCGCTACGGTGAACCAACCCGCACCGATTCCCCCTTTTTCGTTTGCGTTTCTCTCGAAACTATAGGTTGAGAAAAAGTCGTTTTTTTTCGTTTCGAGATTATTTATTTGGGATTTGGACAAAAAGTATGTTATTAAGCATACATTGAACTTATTTTCTATTAATTTTTACGAAAACGAAAATTAAATTAACAACGTCATTGAGGTATACTAGAGCCTCTGTATAAAAAATGTGGTCCATAACTTGACGTTGGGCTGACAAATAAAAATAAACAAGTTTTATAATGTATATGAATGTGGTTCTCGTTGTACGTAGCCGTTTTCGAAAGTGCATAAAATAGGTATACAGAAAGTGTGATTTTGACGAAATTTTTACTTATATTCGGGGGCTTGGAAAATACTAGATTAAAAAAAATACGACTACGTACAGCGATATCTACTGCAATTACGGAAATGTTGATTTTCTTTTCACTGAAAATCGGAAAATGATAGCTATAGAGTTATTCAGGTCTGGTCGAAAAAAATCGGTTCGAGAAAAACGCGAGTGAAAGTTTTAGTATACGTAAATCGTTGCGCTACCTGCTCTCATTAAATCGTCTGTAAATTGGTAAATTTTAAATATTTTAACTTGACATTTTTTTTCGCATATACTTGACTATGTATACTTTGAAGAAATGGAAAAAATCTACATTTTCAACCTGTCAACGTGATGTCCGGCCTTAAGTCGTATCTCAAATTCTATCAGACCGATTCACTTTAAATTCGGGTAGAGCATAGTTTATAACATTTTCTATCGCATGACTGGATTATTTTTTCATACGTTTATCCATACGTTGGATACAGATTAATAAAGTTATTTCTTTGGTCGAAAATCGGACTTTTTTTGCAGCTTGAAATTTTCCTACTTTTCGAAATATCAAAAAAGTATCCAGTCATACGAAAGTTTAATTATTATACTAAAAGTACATTTGAAAAAATGTTCATTTCCGATCATCCTGAATAAAAGAACCGCCTACACTGATTGGCCATGCAGCAACGGTGGCAAGAAAAAAAAAGCAATCTTGGCAAGACTGTGCATTAAGGGGTCTTCTTACTTTAGACGGTAAAAAACGCTATGTTCATGATTTTTTCTATAGGTCTACATTATAGATATTGATATAAAAGTTGTTACACTTAATAAATACACCCTCGAAATACATTTAAAAAAAATGTTTATTCCATTTATGTAACTCAAACAAACTTTGAAGGCGTTTTTCTCGAAACAACATTTTTCGACGGCTTGTTGACAATATCTTCGAAACTACTGAACCGATCCTTATGAAATTTTAACCACATATTCTTTACAGCTATAGCCATAGCGCATATCAAGGATTTTTGCAAATTTTGATATTTAATATTTTTCTTTGCCGAAAACGGTGAAAAAAACACTTTTTTTTTGTTTTTCCGAAAAATGTCCGCCATTTTGTTATTTTTGTATATATACAAAATCATATGATACGCGTTATAGCCATTAACATACTGAATCTAAAACCATTTGATTTTTGTGTTTCGGATGATCCGTCTCCGAGATTTCATCAACAGCGCAGATCTACAATTTTTTAGGTCATTTTTTTAACTACCATTTTCGTCTATAAATAGTGCCTTAAACAAATGTAAAATAATTTTTCAATGTATTTGGAAAGTGTATTTATTAAATGTAAAAACTTTTATATCAATATCTATAATATAAATAATGTGTGTAAAATCCCGATCTCGTCATCCAAATACCATCACAATAAAAGTTGAAAGTCAATCGGTTTTTTGGGCCCGAAGCTTATACAGACCCCTTAAGCTGATCGGGTTATCGTAACCACAATGCTGAGCCGATAACTATGAATTTTCAAAATGTTCTCCGTTTGTACGCTTAGACGAAGTTGGTGTGAAAAGAGTTAAATGGCTTTGCTGAACCTTTAGAGCGCCAAAATAAAGACACACACATGAACACTCGGAGCTTTGACTCACACAGTCTGCACTATATACACGATTTGTCTTTTACCACACCGATTCATTTTCTTTCCCTCTCGATGGAATTTTTCTTTTAAAAATAACGAAAACCTCATTAAAAAAAATGATTTCCCAACTCAAAAAGATCGAGTGAGACGAAATATTTCCCAACGAGATCAATCGCAATCTTTTCAAATTCGCACGAGCAAACCCTCTCGGCGAAAAGCAGTTTTAGTCGATATAGCCTGCACTGCCAATCAGAAGCTGTCGTACGAGTCGTGCTCGAAAAAAAAACGGCCTGCGATTGGCTATGTTCGAGAGTCGTTCGGCCAAAATCGTTTTCGTGCTAGACTGGAAGGTCTATCAGGGTGAGAGTTAGTTCGTTACAATAATAGTAGTAACGTTTTCGGGGATGTGTCTTGAAGCACGAAAGAGCGGCGCATCTTCACTTGATGGACAGACACAGGGAGCGAGATCGGAGAAAAAAAAACCGAATAACATCGCGTCTCAGAGGGCCTTTTTTCGATCTGATATCGTAGGGCATCTCGAGTGGTGTCAGAAGAATTGCCATTGTCCAACCCTCTTCAATTAAACCTGAATATCATAGGCACTCTTTTTCCGACCCCGATCCAGTTTCTATAGACATACAGGAGTCTTCATTATTCGATCTTTCGTCGTGGTTCGGGGAACATTCAGATTCGTAAATTTTTTAGGCGTCTGAGAAGAGGTCAATATACTTTAGTCACCGGAATAAGTCGCACGAAAAACTAGAGAAACTATATTTCAATGGCAACGAATGTAAATTGGATCAATACGCTTTAATCATGTGACGTCAGCACATATTTTAAACAGATGATCTAATTTTGGCACGTTAGTGCATATTTTAAACAAATTATTTAATTTTGCCATGTCAGCGCATATTTTAATTGAGTAATTTAATTTTGGCAAGTCAGCACATATTTCGAACGATTTATTTAATTTCGGCTGGACTAGGTGTAACTCAGTTGAAATTGTGTTTTTATTTCAAAAACGATTTTTCTCGGATTGCCCGTAGTCCGTAGCTCTTTTCATGACGGCTCATGGCAATTGCTAATTATCTCGACGATTATCTTAAGGGAGTGGAATACTGTGATGGCCCGAAGAATATTCTCTGCTTTTTTCGATTCGACGTCGGATATAATTTAAAATTCGGTCCATTTGCGGTACTGCACTCAAGTACATCATGAAAAGTGAAAAAGTTCCGGCATAACAAAAGGAAAAAAAATCATGAAATTTTTTCACTTAAAAACCAAATTTTCGTATTTAACGGGAGATATACACCTAGATAGTCGAGGTCGAGGATTTAGAAGCTATGAACATTCCGTCGACAGTAGAAGACTTACACTATGGGCCCGGTATCGATATTTCCATGTAAGTTGACAAATTTCATGATTTATTCATTCCCAAATTTTCAAACGCGTTTTTCGCAAAACCACGTTTTTCAAATGGGTACCCAAAATTTCTCGAAAACCAATGAACCGTTTGCCTTGAGGTTTTTTGTGGTTATTCTATACACCATTATCTAGTACTTGTCATAGGATTTTTTTTCCGTTACTTAGTTCTTGTTTTATAGGCAAAATAATAACTAATTTTTGGCCCAAAAATAACTATTTATGTTCAAACGTCCGCCATTTTGTCATAAATCGATATTTTCAAAATCGGCTATGACAAGTACTAGATTATAGTATCTAATTTAATAATCTTTTTGGTTTTTTTTCAGATGATTTTTAAAGAAACGCCAGTGGGTACCGTATACGCAGATTTTTTTACGGCCCTCCAAGGATCATACAATATCCTTGTATATTTTTTGTATTTTAAAATAAAGAAAATGAAACATATTTTTGAATGTATATATCGGCTATATATTTATATTTTCGTGATTTTTTTTGCACATTATTTACATCATTGGACCCTAGGCTAGAACAATTTCTACTCGGGTACTTTTTCAGACAGTCAAAGTATTCACGTACCTCAACGAAGCGTCTATATTTCCCTTTTCAAAAATTATTCTCAAATTCTGATCGTATTTTCAAAATACCTCTACTCACACTTTAATCACGCAATTGCTCGTCAACTGTTCTCTCCAAAGCGTGCACAAAAATCAAATAAATTCTCTACTGACGTGAAATAAATGGACCTTGCGCGAAAAAATGTATTTAAATCGTATAAATCCATTTATCTCGTTGTCCGTAACAACGTACAGTTGTCCGTTTAAATGTTATGCCGAATCTCAGTGGGCTCGGAAAATGTTGTGGCTCGACTCTCATTGCGGTAGACGGTGCGAGAGAGAGAGAGAAAGAGAGAGAGAGAGAGAGAGAGAGAGAGAGAGAGAGAGAGAGAGGGGGGGGGCAGTGGTAGATAACGAGATAAAAAAAAAGAATAGACTTTTACGGGCAGACGCGATTGCTGGAGCTTCCTTCCGGCACATATTTTCAACTTAATGACAATTACTATCTGGCGGACATGCGGTACCCACGACGTTGGGCCGACACACCACCTACCAACCCGAGCCACCCTTGCGAGAGTCTCTCTCCTACATAATTGCATTATTTATGCGCGTTATTCCCGCGCTTTTTTTCTCCTTCTTCCTTTTATTCTCCTTTATTCCCCCTTTCTGGCTTTCCGGAAAGAAGAAATATACACGCTTCGGGGGTCAACCACGGGGCCACAGATATTCGCTTTTACGAGTCATTACGAGTTTTCCGTATTTCTACACATTGTGACGCTATTTTTCAGTCCCGCGTTCGCGACGTTCACACATTTTCGCCATTTTTTCCCTTTTTTTGTCAATTTCTGGAAGCTTTGGTATCATTATTATTATTTTGACGTGGCATAAGCGAGCTTTTCCACACTAAATGTCTTCGCGTTTTCCACTCTGCAATTCATCCACAACGGCGTTGCACACGTGTATATATATATATATATATATATATATATATATATATATATATAAGGTGGTGGTCGATTTCACGACAACCTATCCTCTGGGAGAGTAGATAAGGCCGTTGAAATATATCGACAGTAGCCGTAGGGGATATAGACTACTAGCTGCAATATATATACCCGGGAAAGACCGAGACCGAGACAGTGAGATAATCCCCCTCGAAGAACTCCGGCTGCTGTCGAGCTCAACCAGTCAGAGATAATCACCGTTGGATTCTCTCTCTCTCTCTCTCTCTCTCTCTCTCTCTCTCTCTCTCTCTCTCTCTCTCTCTCTCTCTCTCTCTCTGTCTTTCTCTCTCTCATAGTCTTTGCCAGGGAAAAGCCATGTGTAAGATGATATATACAGGGTATCCAGATATATATGGGGTGTTCCTTTTCGAACGAGTTGGCAAAACGTCGTGACCAGGATGAAAGAACGATCGTACGATGAGGGGGGAGGGGGCTGTAGCTTGCCTGCGGAGGGTGTCGAATGGTGATAACGAACGAGCGTTAGTTAGGAGCTTTTTTCGATTCCTAGTCCGAAACAGAGTACAGGTAGTTTTGTGAGGAACAATATTGAAGTTGATGACCTTCGTTTGACCTTGGGAGATGCCAAGGTCAAACGCCCATGTGGTCGTAGTATTTGCCTTTTCGAGCCCCACAACTTTGGTTCGGAAGGTTTTTCGATCAGGAACAGCGAGGCATTCCACATAGTTCCCCTTAAAATGGGACACCGCGTGTGTACACCGCGGTCTATAATGCAACGTTGCTGTGTTACGTTATATATATAATTCGTTAAAATCGATATTCCGGGAAAAGCCACTATCAACATCCCACGTTCGCAGTAGGAGGCGAAAGCTTGTTCGCAAGTTTCAGTCGAATCTTCTCTGGGACGGAGAGTTTTTCACTCTTCTGGCGATAGCATTTTGTGGTCGCCCGTGGACGAGTGACGGCTGTATCATGAATTGTGAAGAAGCCGATGTTGATACTTTGCTCGAAATGAGAGTGACGGGATCGAGAATATGATGGTGATCGGCAAAAGCCGCGGTGAAGGAATTGTTTTGTCGCGAAGAGAGTAGGCTTCAATAAATCTCACGCCTCAAGGGTTCACACCACCTTAAACATCTAAAATCAAAGGATTTTTCGCGATTTTTATTTGGGCGGAAGGACAAGTAAGAGGATAATAATATCCGAGGATGTTATTAGTCATATCTTCAAGTGAACAATAAAAAATTTGTTAAAAAAATTATGCAAAAGGGCTACGCTGCAGCCGTCCTCGCGAGGAATGTTGAATTTGAGACGCTCTGTGGCAGGGAGTATAACTGAGGCAAATTTGAATTTCTAAAAAAAAAAAAAAAATACTATCCCTACATAAGTATAGCTAGAAAAATACGTAGGGGATTTTGAAATTACCCCCTGGATCGATGGTAAAGAGAAATCGCGGCGGTCGCCCCCCCCCCCCCCCATAAAAAATTATGGGGTTTTGAAGTTTGAAAAAATGCTTCGCACAATAGCGGACCCCAGAGAGGGGGTCCAAGGGGATGAAACCCCCCTGGCGCGGTCACCCCCACAAGGGGCTCTGAACCCCCGGGGGTTGGGGGGGGGGGGGCGGAGCCCCGCCGATGCAGAAAAAAATAGATTTTAAATGAATAAAAATAACACACACCCACCCACACACGCTTGAACTCTGGAAGTGGGAGGTAGGGGGATTTGTCAAAAAAGCTCTCCTGAGCACGATGCCGAAGAAAAAATGGCGCGGCCACTTCCCTCTTCCCCCCCCCCCTGCCCTCGTTGAAAGTTTTTCAAAATGTATCATCTCAAAGACGAGACTGGAAATCGGCAGAAATGGTGTCTGTGTGGGTTTGTTTGGGTGTACGTGTGTGTGTTGTTGTTGTTGTGATTGGTATTTCGGTTTCTACAAGGGAATTACAGGTAGGGGAGACCTAGGAGGGTTGAAACAATTTTCAAATTTCATACCGTATCTCGCAATAGAAACGAGAGATTCGAGTAAATATAAGGTTGTTTTATAGCTTTTTAAATCAACTAGTCGATTTTCGACTAGAAACGACTTCAGGAATTATGTAACCTGTAAAAAAACCATTTAAGTACAATAAGTCGTTTTCTTTCAGCTCTCCTTATATCGAGGTAAGTTGAAACAGCTATCGAGGTGAGTTGAAACGCCTGGGAATTGGTACAAAATATGGGTGTAAATTATGTCAAAACACATTGTTATTGAAGTAAACTTTATTAAAAATTAAAAAACTTAACCTCGACATAAATTTATTCTGACTTTTGATGTAGTCCGACAAATTTGTATAAGTTCCAACTGAGATGAATATAAAATTACGAATCTCACGGAGTTAAGTAGTAAAATATAGAAAACCAAAAAATAAATTGAAGGAGGATCTTCATGCCAAGAAAGCAAATCAATCTCAATTCTGACGAACAATTGTTACATACATATGAAAGTTCTCCACCAGTGCAGGCTTCGTGCGACCATGCTTTGCACTCCAGGCATTGCACCCACTTTTCATTTAGCCTGCTGTTTGAATCGATTCCATACAACCCACGCAAAAATACTCTTCCCTCGTTGTCACTTTCTACGTTCTCTTTGTGCTTGATCTTTCGTCCCGTAGAGTATCCTCTTGAGCGGCGAGGTCATATTTTCTTGGCTCGCCATGCCTCTATCCGTTTTCCTAATATATTTATTCGGCATCTGAAATGAAATGAATGCAAGCCTTGCAAACCACACCGCAAAATGTGAACGTATGAAAACGTTACTGCAACCGAGGTAAGTTGAAACACCTTGTTTCAACCCTTCTAGATGTCGCTTGATTCGGAACTCACTATTGATAAAGAGCATTGCAAAAACAACAAATTCAATATGACAAATCAATGCTAAGTTAATAAGCTTCCAAACAATGCATACTCATACCATCAAATATATAAACAAGGTAACTAAAGCTTAATGAAAAATACGACGAATACTTACTTTTGCCAATTTTTTTGGCGTGGGTGTCGATGTGACGCAACTGAACTCGCAAGAGCACCGAAGCAAACTGACAAGTGGCGCGCGGCGTAGCAATGGATTAATGGCATTGTTGCCAGCTCGCTAAACAATCACATCTACCAAGGCATTGACACTGTTTCAACTTACATCTGTGTCAATCCTCATAAGTCTCCCGTACTCGAACCGAGGTAAGCACATGTACATTATTATGTTTTGCCACAAAGGCAAAATTATCTTATGAAACTATTGTGGTCAGTGTTATTCGTTCCGATGAGCGACAACGTTAAACGAAAATATGAGATTGTACGAATTTCTGCGACTTCAAGTATTTAGAACACATGTTCCCATTGGAAGTGGAAGATTCTCCAAGTAGCGAGAAGAACTAACAATAAAGAATTATTCAAGTATTTAACACGGTTTAATGACTAATTAGACACACACACACACACACACACACACACACACACACACACACACACACACACACACACACACACACACACACACACACACACACACACACACACACACACACACACACACTCACACACTCGCACACACAAACACACGAACCCGAAAAAACCCACACACTCATTGAATAATTCATTCAATAAGAATTGCATTCATTTAAGGGTTACCCCCACATGCGATTTCGAAAAAATCGATTTTTTATTGCATTTTTTTTAAGTATGAGTATCTGAGAATATGTCCTGAAAATTTCAAGTCGATCCGAACAAAATTGACTGAGATATGAGCGTTGAAAGAGAAACTTTAAACGCGTTTTTCTCAAAATGGCATTTCTGAAGTCGGTGACCAAGATTACTCGAACACTAATGAACCGATCTTCTTGAAATTTTGCAGGCTTATTTAATACATAAAAATGTAGTCTTTAATCGTTCGATTTTTTTTCGAAAAAAATGGCCGTTTTATAGCCAAAAAACGGCCGTTTTTTTCGTTAAAATCGAACCATTAACTTTGACTGTCCGCCATTTTGTGAAAATGAATATTTTTAAAATCCTTCGATTAAAGACTAGTTTATACTTATATTTGACTAAATCCATCCGCATTTTTTTTCAGATGTTCCACTTCCCCGCAATGTTGGTCACCGCAAACCGTGTATGTAAAAACATTATTTCATTGACGGCCATTTGCCACTAAACAATGTAAATATTTTTCAATAAAAAAATTACTGAAAGTTCTTCAAGATGTGTTCTTTAATATGGTATATTGATCGATTAAAAAAGTTTTGTAGTTTTCTTTAAAAAAAATTCATGAAAAAGGCCTTTTTTGCGCTACAAGTGGGGGTAACGCCTTAAATCTAGTTTGTCTGCATTGGTATTTCCGCGAACTTCAAAACCCCATAACTTTTTACGGGCCCGACCGCCGCGATTTCTTTTCACCATCGTCCCACCCTAAAGGGAGGTGGGGTGGGGGTGGGGGTTATTTTGTAAACCATTACCATAAAACCGTGTTTTTTAACCGTTTTTGGTAAAAAAAATAGTAAATATCAAAATTTAAAAAAATTCGTGATATGCGGCATACCTATAATTGTGAAGAATATGTGGTTAAAATTTCATCAATATCGGTTCAGTAGTTTCGAAGATTTTATCCACAAGCCGTCGAAAAACGTAGTTTCGAGAAAACGCTAAAGTTTGTTTAGGTTACATAAACACATGAATTTTTTTTTGTAATGTATTTCGAAAGTGTATTTATTAAGTGTAACAACTTTTATATCAATATCTATAATATAAACCGATCAAAAAAAATTCCTGGAAATAGCCTTTTTTAGTGTCTAAAGTGAGAAGACCCCTTAAACTGTTCAGAGCCGGATTTGATGCAAAATATTGTGGGAGCTAATAAAGATGTGCTTGAAGAAGGAAAAAAAAAGTCCGACGTAATGTGGACAAGTCCGGTTTTCGTTCGCTAGCTCCACAAGCAAACGCAGCCCTTCCGATCAACATTTCGACCATTCCTGAAACAGAGCTACCTCTCGGTACGTGACCACTCAAAAATACAATTGTCTAACACTGAAATATTTTACGTGACAATATTTTACTAAAAAAATTGGGATATTTACATTCTCAATATTTTACGAAGCAGCGGCAAAAAACTGTAATTTCCGCCACCCAACATGGACAACGAGAAGTTTAATTTACAGCCATCAGTGGTGGCGTATAACGCGCGACGGGCAAAATATGATCGTGATACGATTTCGCCCAGGTGCGATTTAGGCAAGTGTCTGATGATGAAATTCGCCATATAATTATGGAACTCTGGAGGCGATTTATTCGAGTTCGGAACAAGCTCTCTTTGGGCCCAGAGGGCAGAGGGGATTAGTAAAGTGGTACTGGTAACGTAGCGTATTGTAATTCGGACTTAATGGTGCTGAATCGCGCGTTAGAACACCAACGCGCGTTTTATGCATTCTCTCTCTCTCTCTCTCTCTCTCTCTCTCTCCCCCTGCTCTATCACTCTCTCACTCTGTCCCTTCCATAATACATCGATGAGATTTGGGACGAAATTCGCGCATCGTTGAACTACTTCGGCCAAGGCAAACGAGAGGATGAGGGGGGGGGGGGGGAGGGACAGAGGGAGAACGAGAGGGCACGGTGGTTAAACAAATGTCTTTTTTACTTCCGCTTCGTGTCGCCGAAAGTGAACAATTCGATTCAGTTGTCGGGTTACCACGCATTTCCTGGAATTTCGCCAAGCGATATCAACGTATATATCTACTTCACGTACACCTCGACGTAATAACCTGACCGTAATATGCCGTACATACATTTGGATCTATTTAAGCCCTTCGCGCTATCCATATACATCTACTGTGTCGATTACGTCAAAATGGGCAAAAAGTGTCAATTGTCAGGACCCACGTGCGAAAATTCCCGCACGAAAAACTATTTGACTGCAACACTCGTCGATTTTTGGTGAAATAATCCCGCGACAATTCACTTTCATTGAAGATACATTCGGAATGTGGGAAACAACGAATTATCAGAGCTGTGACTTTACGATTGTCAGATTGTCGACATTTTTTTTTCGTGTTCAAAAATTTATGGAAATGAAAAAAGACGATGGATTACGCGGAGATTCTAGATATTGCAGGCAGATGGAATTTTATTATACATTTTAAGGGATCATCACAGTGTTACGATTTTGAAAAATCGATTTTTTTGCATTATCCGATAATATAGACGGTTATAAAAATGCTGTTGAACTTTCGGGGCGAAATTCGAATTGTTCCGGTTTGCTACAGCCTTTTTTAGAAAAAGAGGACCAGCTGGGTGAGAACTGGCGCGGTCGGACGCTTTATTCTTGAAATGTCGTTTTTCAAAACGATGTACACTCTCAAAGGAAGAGTTTTCAGGCGATCGGTCTCAAATTTGGCCACAACATTCTTCACGCCATTCTTTATGTTGCTATGGAAGCATTTTTGTTCTTTGAAATTGTAATTTTTTTTTAAACAAAAAACTGCCGTAAAAATAGACTAAAATCGAAACCTTTTGTCAATTTTGATTAAAAAAAACCTCCATAGCAAGATGACGGCTTTCATACCGATTAATACTCCTTTTACAAATTTTGTTTCAGATAATATTTACGGCCACAGCCGTATACACCGTGAGTACTGATTTTTTTCAAAGACATTATCAAGCGTTGAAAAAATAAACGTTTAAAAATGTATTTTCTGTTTTTCATGAGTGCCTTGATTTTACATTAAAAAAATCCCACTGATTAGCGTATTTGAACCATCGAAAAAAAAATCGCGAATATGAGCTATTTTTCGACCCGTTACACTGTGATGGTGCCTAATATAAACCCAAAAAAAACCCAAAACAGAATCATTTCCTTCTATTTTCGCTCGGTGACTCTCATTCCAACTCACGATAGTACAAACATTTCTTTTCGGGTAAAAGGATATTTTCAAAAAAATCATCCATCGAAAATATTCAATAAAATATATTTCAAAAAATATTCAATAAATATATTCAAAAAAGAAATATTCAATTAAACTTATATCTTCGCAACCGAAATGTTCGGAGTTTTCTTCGCATGCGCTCATCCCCACACTTCACGAATATAATTCGCGACTCGAATCTATCGCGAAGAGTACGAGAATAAAATAACGAAGTTCGGCGTTATTTATATATAATTTTTTTTCGGGACTTCCGTGCCGTTTGATGAATACTATTTCATTTCATGCAGACAAATTTGTTTCTGGTATATTCGGTCCGAACGACTTTCTTTCACTCCTCACGCATCGAAGTTGAAACTTGGTCGACAGGCACCAATTTATATAGTAAAAAAAAGCGAGTATACGAATGTCTGGTCGTAGCGAGTGAAAATTTCTGTACGAAAATTCCCCGGTGGTTTTCCACCATTCGCAAAATATACCACCCTCTGGTCTACTCATTCGGCCCTGCATAACATCACAGGTGGGTATGTGTGTGTGCGCGCGTATTGGGGGTCTATTCCGGGATATTCGTTGCGGGAGGAGCGGAGGGCAAATTTGGTCGGCCTCTACAGACTGAAACCCGTCCGAATGTTTATTATACGGATGCGAGGTTTTTCAAAGTGTGCCGCTCCTAATTGGCCATCGAGAAAATTAGATAGAAAAGTTAATTATGAAAATCCTGATTGGCTGAACCCTCGGGAGGGCCCTTCGCGAGAAAAGGGACAATTGGGTGTACGATGAGATTGCGTGTGTACCGCTCTAAGAGAATGGCACAACTCTGCAATTAGTCTTATCGAGAAATTGACGCAAACGATCAACATAAGAGGGAGACAGAGACAGAGACAGACAGACAGACAAAGAGCGAGAGCGACGTAGACAGCACAGTCTTTAGAAAATGCAAACGCAATCAATTTATGACGTTGAAGTTTGCATCTTTGGAACGCAACGTTATGTTTTTTCTTCATTTTTCAATTATTTTATTATTATTTTATTTATTTTATTATTATTATTATTTTTTATTATTTCATTATTATTTTTTATTTATTTTATTATTATTTTATTTTTTACAATTATTTTATATATAGACATCGCAAATCTCTAATAAGAGTACGTCAAAACGTTTAAGTGATTTTTACAGCCTACTTCGGCCAAATGAAATATGTGCAATTGGAAAGAATGAATTTCCGTCGCGTTCCAACGATGCAAACTTCAACGTCATATCAATCCAAGAAATTGTAACTCTCCCAAAGTGGATTCTACATGGATGAACTTCCGCCGATGAAGGGGCCAGTCCACTTTGAAAATTTCAAAAAATCGAAAGCAAGCAAGACTTGAAGAAATCTGCGATGATGAGCAATGAAGGGATTTTGTACGGTGCAGGAATTGCCGATTGAGTTTAGGTAAGAGTTTTTCATAGGATAAACTTCAAACGCGTTTTTCTCGAAACAACGTTTTCAAAATCTAGCTCCATCGTATCTCTAAAACTAATAAACCGATTCTCTTGAAATTTGAACCACATATTGTAAACATGATTCGCAACAAGATGACCCTCGATGGTTTTAAAATTTTGATTCTTACTCTTTTTTTGCGAAAAACTGCGAAAAACGCGTTTTTTTACTTTTTTCGTTTCTCATCTGCAATTTTTTTATTATTTGATAAAACTTTATATCCGAGGGTCATTTTGTAGCTGGTGTCATACTGAATCTAATGGACTTTGATTTTTTTGTTTCAGACAAGCCGTTGCCGAGTTGTGATGGAGCTACCTAGCCCACCTATTTTTGAGGCGTTACGTTAAATTATAGTTTTTGTACTGTAAAATGAATTGTACTTGTAAAATGAATAAAATAAAATGAATTGTACTTGTAAAATGAATAAAGTAAAATGAATTGTACTTGTAAAATGAATAAAATAAAATGAAATGTACTTGTAAAATGAATAAAAATAAATAGAAAATTTTTTAAATATATTTTAAGACTTCTTTTACCAAGCCCAACAACTTTTACATTCATATCTTTTATAAAAGCCTCAAAAAAAATTCGCGAAAATAGCCTTTTTTCGTAGCTCCAAAGTGGACTGGCCCCTTTATTCTTCTAAATGGACATAACACAAATATGGGGTATGCCACATAAAGTACACCTGCAGTCGGAAACGAATAATTAAACGGGCATAAAGAATTGGAAAAAAATATAAGAACGTTACTGCGCCACTTTTCGAAAGAAATCATCTGCACGCCTCACATTTGAAAAATGACTGTCCGAACAAAATATTTCCAATGATTGTTTTATTTTATAGCTCATTTCAAATAAAAATACGATATCTTAATGTTAATATGTAAAAATTGTCACACGGAAAAGAAACGAAGCACGTAAATACCTACTCACCCACTGTATTTGAGGATTTTTATATTCTGCTCGATCACTATAAATAAATAGAATAGTAACAATGTAATATCGAAAGACGAAACAGTTCGGGCTTACGACCGTGGAAAACTTTCTTTAGCTGTGAGAGATGGAGTGTCTAATGGAGAGTTAAAATCGTTGATCTCTGATAATAAATTGTCCCATTGGATGTAGGTAAGTGGTTCAATATATTTACTGTGGTAGCGAAAATAATAGATACGCTACGATATTATGGGAACGTACTATAGACATACTATCTCGACTACCACGGCATATATCAATAAAACCTACGAAGTAATCGAATAGTATCCAATAGAAAAGTCAGATTACATGCAAAATATATATATATATATATATATATATATATATATATATATATATATGAGCAAAATTATCATTTATTTATTCATTCAAAATTTCATAATCATTCAAAATTATCACCCATTATATATATACCATATACATATGTATATGGTATATATATATATATATATGGGTAATTCTCCTGAAATGATCATTTTGCATGTAATCTGAGTTTCTTAATATATGCTAGTCGATTACTTCGTACATTTTTTTATATACAACCGTTTCAAATATTGCGAAATCTTTCTACAGAACAGATTTGGCAGCAAACTTAACGTTATCCTTTATCCCCCTGTATTTTGACTTAGTACAGTCGTGCTGTATATTAGAATCGGAAAAAATTAGAAGAAGGCTAATTTTTGACAGGTGATTTTGTAGGTGCCGCGAGTGCTAAAACCAAGTTTGCCTAAAAATCGGGGTGTAGGGTTTTTTTACGGGGTAGGGGTGGATTAATGCCGAACTACAACCCCCACGAGGTCGGCGCCGGGAGACAAAATGTTCAGAAAAATCCGGGCTTTATTTTTGTCTACAGCGCCGAAGTCGTGGAAGTTCATTTTGGGGGTGAAAAAGTGGGCTGAAATTTTGACAAAAAAGTTTTTATTCGATAATTCTTTAGGAAAAATTCATAGAATTTTAGGTCAAATGGGAACGTTGTAGCCCTTGAAAAGACGCGTCGATCGAGTATTCGATCATCCCTATCCAATAATATCTTCACCCCCAAAAGAATTGTTGAAGAATTAACGAAAAAGTTGTTTACTGAATAACTAAAAAACAATCGATTTTTCGGGGATGATTTAAATGTAGGAAATGTAGAGAATAATGTTCTCTGTATTTTCGTTCCTATGGACCACTCTTGAATTTTGCTTTTTCGAACCCCTCTCAGGGGTGGAAAATTCAAAATAAAATTCTGGAAAAACTATTTACCGAAAATAAAGAGATACGAGTTTGGCGCTGTGGACAAAAATGTAGATAAGGGTTCAAGCTACAAATTCTTCCCAGGCGGCGAATTCGTGCGGTCAATAGTTTTCCCAGAATTCCATTTTGAATTTTCAACCCCCGAGAGCGGTTGGAAAATAAAAATTCAAGGGTGGTCCGTAGCACCGAAAATATAGAGAGAATTATTCTCTACATTTCGTACATTTGAACCATACCCGAAAAACCGATTGTTTTTGAGTTATTCAATAAACATTTTTTTTGTTTTGTAACCATTTTTTTGGGGCCGAAGATATTATCGGAGAGTGATGATCCAATGCTCGATCGACGAGTCTTTTTAAGGGCCACAACGTTCCCATTTGAACAGAAAGTGTACGATTTTTTACTAAAGAGTTATTCAATTAAAACTGATTTTTCAAAAATTCACCCCACTTTTTCACCCCCAAAATGAACTTCCACAACTTGGGCGCTGTGTACAAAACAAAAGCCCGGATTTTTCTGCACATTTAGTCTCACGGCACCAACCTCGTAGGGGTTTTAGTTTGGCATTAATCTACCCCCATCTCCTTTGATCCCCTAAAAAACCCTAAACCCCGATTTTTAAACGAACTTGGATTTAGCACCCGCGGCACCTACAAAATCACCTGTCACAAAACGAGACTTTTTCTAATTTTCCCCGATTCCGGGGTTTTTCAACGACAGCACGACTGTACTAACTATGAAAATCGTTCCTCTGAATTGTAACTATGCAGACTTCATATACAGTAGCAAGTTGAAGAGGTACTAAAAATAAAAGAATATCAGAAAAAAAACATTCCTTAAAAAATTAGACATTTATTTATTCCTCCCTGAAAAAAAAATAATAATAAACACCGGCATCTCACGATAAATAACGAAATGTTGTAACCTTTTTTCTCCATCATTCCCTGGACAGTTGTAAATCAGTTTGTATATTGTGTAACGGCCGCAGCTAGCTGACCGTGCTCCCCGAGCAGTACCTGCTACATCTACTTTTCCGAAGAGACTGAATGTGTCACATCATTTCTGTAGCTTGCGCTCTATTTCTACTGACCTTGTGTGTTACGAGGTTGTGTCATAGGCGAAGCAGTTATCTTTTTGGACATTCTTAACGGTATAATTTTTCAATAAAATAAGTCGCTCTTTACCTGTCCTAGTGGAACGTTTAGATACCTACTCACCACCAGATTGTGAGGTCAGAAAAACGTAACATGCCGCGATGTGGATAAAAATCCGTTTGGATCGTCATCCTTCCGGCTTCCTCCTGACATGTGAGATCTAAAGGCATGATAGATGCGCCAGAGGAATGCCATCATCTCGGTATACGGAATTCCCTAGCTGGAGTTGTGAAACCAGGCAACGATGATGGAGTTTGAAAATTAATTTTTCCAATAAAATAGGAGAGAACGTAAATCGAGCGCGGAGCAATGATATTTCCAGGAAATTGCTCTCATTCCTGCAGCGATCGTGCAGCTATGATTTTTTTCTTCATGCGAGAGAAAAACTGAAGGCGCAGCAAAAACTACATCGTGAAACTGGAGAACGGGAAAACGGGAAAAAAAGGAAGAAGGAAGAGCATGGGAGAGGGAGAAAGAAAAGAATACGTCATTGGCGCCCGCGCGTGTGAGTGTGAGTATGCGTGAGTGCGTGTGTGTGTGCGAGGGTGTGCGTGTGTGTGAGCGAGGGTGTGTGTGTGTGTGTGTGTGTGCGAGGGTGTGCGTGCGTGTGTGTGTGTGTGTGTGTGTGTGTGTGTGTGTGTGGGTGTGTGTGAGGGTGTGGGTGTGTGTGTGTGTGTGTGTGTGTGTGTGTGTGTGTGTGTGTGTGTGCGTGCGTGCGTGCGTGCGTGCGTGCGTGCGTGCGTGCGTGCGTGCGTGTGTGTGTGTGTGTGTGTGTGTGTGTGTGTGTGTGTGTGTGTGTGTGTGCGTATAGGCCCGGTCTTCACTGAGCTTTCCTCAACGACCATGAGCTTCTACTCCCCTTCTTATCCCTTATCCTATTGGAATTTCGGATGAATTGGAGTGGCCTCTGAGCTTAACATACATGTACATAAATCGCTGTTATTCCGTTAGGGTTGGATTGGAAGGGCCATTAAAGAGAAGTGTGTTACATATTTATGTGTAAGTGTGTAGGTATTCAAAAGATCTCTCTTTCCTTGGGTCTTATCGCTTCACCATCATTAGCAGCTCATAAGTTCACTCTCTCTCTCTCTCTCTCTCTCTCTCTCTCTCTCTCTCGCTTCTTCCGTCAAGCAATTTCCTGAAATCAAACAGGAACTTTTATCTGTTTTCTTTTCTCAAGTCCCTATCCAAATTGATTTTCCCTTTCAGCACGGCACCTCATTTATGTAATTGAACCACAGTCTCGACGATAAATTGGACACTGTATATGGTAGCTCGTGAATGCATGAGGGATGGTTGAGAGATGCAGCTTTTGATGTTAGATGTATAAATTCGAAGCGTACTGCAGTCGGGGTCGGAACTTTTTTCGAGGTGATGAAAACATTCGCTTGACACTTCGACTGTGACAAGGAAGACAATTCTTACTTGTGTACAAGTTTTCAATCGACACGAACTTTTTGATTGTCATATTCCTGCTTTGGTTATATGACAACTAGGGTGATCCGAATTGGAAAAAAAATACATTCTCAGTATTATAATAAAACTTTCGTATGAGCGAACACTTTTTGGAAATTTTGAAAATTACAAAAATGGCAAGCTACAGAAAAATAGTTCGATTTTCGACAAAACTTTAAACATTGGTTGTTAACAAATGAATAAACATATTGAAAAATCATCCGGTCACACAATAGAAAATGTTGTAAGCTGTCTGTCTGAATTTGAAGTGAATTGGACGAATACATCTTAAGGGGCTATACTAGTGTGACTCTTTCAAAAAATTGATTTTTGTTGCCTTTTTCAACAGTTTATTCCTCTAAGAATATCATTTATGTCATTTATATCAATATGATTTTATCTTGCGAAAATCGATAGTTAAATCTTAAAAAGCGTCATTCTCGAAATGAGATTTTTTCAAATTTGCTGACATTGTAACTCAAAGAGCAATTTTCCGATTGTCTTGAAATTTGAACTGAGTACTCTTGAATATATTTACTCTACAATGACGTAGGATATTTATGATTGGATGAAAATTGACGATTTGGCATTGAAAAAGCGACCATTTTATAGGCAAGAAAACAGACTTTTTTTCATAACTGCGCCATTTTGTTAGATTTTGATATTTTTCGAAAATCCTATGTCATTGTACAGGAAATACCTTCCAGTTTAACGACATTTCTTCTTTTTTCGGTTTCAGTTACTCAATCGGCCGAAATCATGTCAGCAGTGGAGGAACTTTTTTTTGCGCCTCGGAAGGCAACGCATAAGTCGCTTGGATCTCAATATTTTTCCATGAAAAAATTATTTCATAATTTTTGTTTGGTCAATATATGGTCAATATAGCCAAATATACCATGACCATATCAATATATGGTCAATATAGCCAAATATACCATGACCATATCAATATATGGTCAATATATGGTCAAACATAGCCAAATGTATTCTTAATTTTCCGAAACATTTAATTGAGAGCTTTTCTTCCAAAAAATTCCCGAAAATCACCGAAATTTTGAGCGTTCACACTGGTATAGCCCCTTAAGATACGACTTACACCGTTTCATAAAATATAATTTGAAGAAAAACGTAAAAAAGGCTGAATCGCAGCGTGGCGGTTTACCGTAGCGCAGTGGGCGATTCAACCTTTCACAAAAATTGTTATAACAGTCAAATTTTTACAAAATCTTTGACGCAATTTGAAGTTGAGACCCTGGGCTATAAAACAAGGTAATGAATAATCATATTTTCGAAATTTCGAGTTCACGCAGACCCCTCAACACAATCTCCTTTCTCTATATATTTCATAATTCTCGGCTGGCAAATAATGAATCATACACCGTTACCTGGCAGCAGTGTTCGCCGCTTTAAAAATACGTTTTACGTAAATTCCGAGTTTTCGATAAGCGACTCCATACGGGGAACATAAAAAAAGGCTTGTTCAATAAAGAATAAAAATGAATCATTTTTTCATAAAATACGCGGTACTGGCAAGTGCACGTATTCGAAGAAATAAAAATAACTCTGAGCAGAAAAATGTCCGCAGGGCGTTAATTAATTGATCGAACCACGAGCTAAAACCAATAAGTATACGACATAATCCACTCGCGTAAAAATAACAGCCACCACCCCTCGTATGATCGTCGACAGACTCGACAACCGGCAAAAGTTTTAACGAACTTTATCACGAGGGTAAAAAATCGCACTAGTTCCTGGTATTACTGGTTAGATTTGTTTTAAGAGGGTAGAAAGAGCAAGTAATAAAGAGGAAGAGAGAGGGAGAGAGTGGTAAGTGGCCCCGAGGCTGCGAAGGTTGGCTCTCCAAGCTTCTTGCACCGGATGAAACTTTCATATTTGGTAAAACCACCCGCATTGAGAGGCCAATGACGGACTCTTTTCTCTCTTCCTCTCCCATGCTCTTTTTTCCTTCTCTGTTTTCCCGTTCTCCAGTTTCACGTTGTAGTTTTTGCTGCGGCTTCAGTTTTTCTCTCGCACGAAAAAAAAAATCATAGCTGCACGATCGGTGCAGGAATGAGAGCAATTTCCTGGAAATGGCATTGCTCCGCACTCGATTTACGTTTTTTTCGACTTTATTTGAGAAAAAAATAATTTTGAATCTCCGTCATGGTTGCCTTGTTTTACTTGTCAGCTAGGGAATTGCGTATATTGAAAACGTAAATGAGTCAAGAGATGAATCGTATATTGCTTCCAGGAATTGCATCACGAAATGTAATCCTAAGGAATCAATTATCTATTTATATTCAGCCATACATACTTAAGATATAAATACAATGGTAATAAACAATAGATAAAAAGGATTTTTTGTCACCGCCTAGGAATTTACCACAATTTTTGAGATGGTATATTCATCGCTGACTGGAATTGTGTCCCGCAAATCCTGAGAAGGGAGCCTGAATTAGAAGGTCCGAAAAATGTTTTTTTTTTTTTTTTTTTTTAATTGCTTCAATCAATAGATAAACTATCCAAAAATATATTTACAAAGCTACAGAGGCCAATTGTAAATATTTTCGAAGATACAAGGCCAAAAGCAGAGAAGCGATTGATATTTGATATTGATATTTTCTACTATTGAAAACTTTGAAGCGCGTTTTCTCCAGTTTTCATTTTCACGATTTTTTCAAATTGGCGCGCGTGATAGTAAAAAAAACTAAACGACCTGTTGAATCAAACCAAAGTTTATTTTCTTCAGTATAGAAAGATCTTTTAAGTAAATTCGAAAAGTCGTTGAAAAAAGATTTTAAATCATTTTTATAACTCGTTAGAGTGTATTTTTAACAGATTTTTTTGTCAAACATGAGAAAAGTTATAATTTCCTGATTTTTTCTGCTTTTTATTATTTCACCCAGACGAAGAATACATGATAATTGAAGATTTTATTGGTTTATTTGGTTCAGTGAAGAATTACGAGGTGCATCTTTCCCGCCGATTGGAGACTGCAGTGGCAAGACGCACATGCAATAGGCTGATAAATCTACGGACATTTATTGGTTCACGTTGACATTTTTTTTATACCTTTCATATATACATGAAAACATACCTCAATGTTTACGGAGCTGACTTGTTTCTTTCCCTTCTAAAACAATTCCCGAAAAAATGCTTTTTTCAACCTTCTAATTCAGGCTCCCGCCTTAAGGGGTCTTCCCACTTTAGACGCTAAAAAAAGCTATTTTCATGATTGTTTTTGGATAGGTTTATATTATAGATGAAAGTTGTTACACTTAATAAGTACACTTTCGGAATAGATAAAAAAACATTATGTTATGTATTTATGTAACCCAAACAAACTTTAAACGCGTTTTTCTCGAAATAACGTTTTTCGACGGCTTGTTGATAAAATCTTGAAAACTACTGAACAGATCCTTATTAAATTTTAACCACATATTCTTTACAACTATAGTTATAGCGCACATCAAGGATTTTTTTTAAATTTTGATATTTACTTTTTTGCCAGAAACGGTGAAAAAACACGTTTTTTTTTGTTTTTTTTTCGAATAATGTCCGCCATTTTGATATTGTTGCATATGATAAAGTATGTAGTTTCCAATCATGTGGTTTTCAAATGGCAGTAAACACGGACTTTGAAAAAGTGGTTCCGAGAAAAACGCGGCACCGGCTTGTCTGTGGATATTTTCGCGTACAAATTTCACGGAATGTTCTTGCAATGACACTTAACAATGTACAAAAGGTTTCAATAAATTTACTCTATCCATATAGATGAAAAAAAATCGCAAAAAAGTGTTTTTTTTCACGCTGAAACCCGCACCCTCCCCTTTAATCAATATTTTTTTTTAAATGTATTTCGAAAGTGTATTTATTAAGTGTAACAACTTTTGTATCAATATGTATAATATAAACCTATGAAAAAAATCATGAAAATAGCCTTTTTTAGTGTCTAAAGTGAGAAGACCCCTCAAGAAAAGAAAATTTATTTTCCACCCTTCGTTGTCCATCTCAAAACGTGGATGCTTGTCTCGCTGGGTCAAATCAGCCCAGCTAATTTTCAGACCCCAATGGAATAGGAAACCTACCAGTGCGATTATTTTTTTCAATCCTTGACTATAGTTTGAATATCGTGAAATATGTATCAAAAGTCATTACGTGACAAACCAAATGGCAACGTGTCGAAAAAAAAGCAAACGTAATTTGTAAAAAAAAGTATTTTTTCTAACAATTTATATTTTTTTTGGCATCGAAGGGCCTTTCGCGTAACTCAAATGAGAACGCAAATTATTCTTCATATGACAACGCACGAATTCCCATTTTCCGAGCACCCTTAAAAATCCCTTCAAGTCCTTCGAACTCACGTCCGTTTATCAAGCAGCGCAAAACAAAAACTAATTTAACCCGTCACGTGGGCCGGGAGTTTTAAAAAAATGATCACGAATTACGCCTGACAGTTGCGGTACAAGACGAGAAGAAGTCCGTTGCACTTTGGTTGCAACACACCCAACTTTCCTCGCTTCCCGTAAGGGAGGAAAGTTGGAGTTCAAGACGAAAAGTAGAAGATGTCTACGTGTGGTCAGACGTCGGTACGAGCGTAGACACAGCCTCGTAGGACTTTCTTTTTCCCTCCGGTGTTTTTTTCCCCTCCCGCTCGGTATGGCGTAGAAATATCACATGTTTACGTTGTTACGCAGGTGGGTGGGGGCAGGCTTTAAGGTGTGTATTTAGAGGGCTCTTTTGCTTCCGGAATGCGCCCTGCAAACACAACCTGCTCGAACTGTCTCGGTCATTTGCTATATAGCGGGGTACTTTAAAGTGCCGATAGCGAATTTCTCTCTTCCGTTGAGAAACAAAAAGTACAGAAAAAAAGGAGAGACAAAACGTTAAGGGAGGAAAAAGAATTGTGGGGAGTGAGCGGGAGAAAGGGGGCGGAAGGGAAGTGGCGAGGGAGAAGAGATAACGGACGTCGGACGAAGGTCTGTTCGGTGAGAGCGGACGTGTATTACGTCTCCACCCCCCCCCCCAACCCCTGGTCGTGATCTCGCACTATCTCTGTCTCTGTGCTCACTGCTCCGGTCCCTGCAAGAGGGATGAAAGAACAAAGAGCGCTTATCGAGTACTGCACTTCTTACTCTCGCTCTGCGCTTTCTTACGCTCGCATTCCCTTTCCTCTACCTTGGCCGTTTCTTTCATTTTATTCGCTTCCGCCCCTGCCCCGTCCTGCCAGCCGGTCTAGGGGTTCGTTCGTCCTGGAGAACGACCGGAGAAAAAAGGGAGAAAGAAAACTCGAGGAGCTTTCCACGTTCTCCCTGCAATTGCATAGTTAGCCTTCCCGTATTGCGTTCGCGGCTATGTACGACCGAGAATCACGAGACGATGACGAGAACCCGTATATACGTATACCTACCTATGATATATATGTATATGTAGCGCGGAAAAAAAAACACGTACAAAAGCGAATTGCGCTGCATGCCCGCGAGTAGTAAACGGCGTTGGCTTCCGTGTGGCGTCGCTGTCGAATTCGACTTACTATTGTTCAACGGACGACAAAACACAGTCGTCGCATTACATGAAGTTTCATTGGAGCCAACTTATATAAGATGTACCTCGATTGCGATTCGTTGCGATTGAGGTGGTGTGAAAGATCCGAGTTCGGTACAGCTCCCACCACGAATTCGAAAATCAAATTGACCCGCGCGGAAAACTGATAGGGCATCCCTAATAAAAATAAGGGCCTTTCAGGGCTTTCCTGGTGCTTTCCCTAGTGGGGGTTTCCACAATGGGCCCAGACTTGGCCATTATCGGGATAAACTTGTAGGGATTTCCAGAATAGGCCCCGACTTGGCCATTATGGGGATAAACCTGTAGGGATTTCCACAAAAGGACCCGACTTGGTCATTATAGGGATAAACCTGTAGGGATTTCCACAATAGGCCAAGACTTGGCCAGTATAGGGATAAACAAGTAGGGATCTCCACAATAGGCCCAGATCTGACTATTATAGCGATAAACCAGTATAAATAGCTTAGGCTACATGGTTGATGGTATTTCAATTATTCAAATCGATTATATACATCGATCGAATAATATTGTCGAACGCAAATTGGGAAAAAGCGTAAGGGCATTAGCAAATAAAAAATCAACGATGAACACAAATATACAGACAAACATCGGACAGTATTTATTTATCAAATTAAAGAAACCTTTTACATAGATACAAACAATTACTCATGGTTTCACTCATACATGGAGTAATGCTAGCGCATAAGTGTGAACAGTCCCAACCGGTTTTCTCGACATTTTTAAAGCAACTAATTTCCGCTCAATACTCATCACAGGGAAAATTATTTCTTCTGAAGACTTCGCTGATATTTCTGATTCGCTGATGATCTGACTGTGTAGGATAAGTAAATAAATTGATCTTCGTTTTCCAGATCTTTCCCTCAATGGAAATAGATTCTAGTGATTCAGTAGACCCAAATATTTTTTTTATTTCTACTACACATCCATTCCTTAGAATGGATTATTTTTTGTATTAATTTTGTCATGGCAGTTTGTCATAAAGGCTCACATGCAAATACGCAATCACATTTCTACGCGCGCACACATACATACACATGTACTCACGCCCACACCTATGCACATGAACAGTTACATAAAAACAAATACAGATATACCCTGACGCATTTAACATTCGCGTATATCCACTGATACGGATATTTTATGGTGCTGAAATGGTTATGATGAGGCGCCGTTGAGGCATTTTCAGGGCGCTAAAATGGTTTTGATGAGGCGCCATTGAGGCAACTTATGAGGCCCCGGTCGTTGCGCCTTTAATGGTCCTTGTTGACAAAGTGTGACCGGCCGCTAACGGCCCTCATGCGGCTTCCCGATTAGGGCCCGAATAAAGTTAGGTGAATATTATTGGGGCCTGATCACAGGCCCAAATCAATTTCCGCACGGGGAGGGAAGGTTCGACCTTGCTGGGCCAAAAAATGTTCGATTTTTCACCGATTTCTTATGCGAAAAGTGGTATATATGGAATGTTGATATTTGGTATGTTGACTAAGCGGTCTGTATTGAACATCAAAATATTTTTAAAAGTTTGATAAAACATGGTGGTCGGAGTGGGAGGGCGACGTATGTCGGTGCGCGGGCGATGACATTCTTCGCTTGCGGAAGTCCTAAGTCCCGGACAGGTGATCTGAAGCAAAAAAATCAAACATATTTTTACTTTGTACAATATTGTGTATGAGTTGACCTAGAATCGCGAAAAAAAATTGAAATATAAAAAAATAGTGAGCGATCGGAAGGAAGTTTTTTTTCCCAAATATTTTCGCCGTCTTCTGCTCACTATTTTTTGATTTTTCAAATTTTTCTTCTTGATTCTAGGTCAACTTATAGACAATATTGTACAAAGTAAAAATATGTTTAATTTTTTTGCTTCGGATCACCTGTCCGGGACTGAGGACTTCCGCAATCGAAGAATATCATCGCCCGCACACCGACATACGTGGCTCCTCCCACTCCCACTACCATGTTTTGGCAAACTTTAAAAAATATTTTGTTTTTCAATAAAGACCGCTTAGTCAGCATACCAAATATGAACATTCTATATTTAATACTTTTCGCATACAAAATTGGTAAAAAATCGAACATTTTTTGGCCCAACAAGGCAGAACCTTCCCTTAATTGAGCCACATTAACGAAAATTGATTGAACCAAATTGATTGCACCAAATTAATAGAAACTCGTTGAGCCAAATTAATCGCAATTAATTGAATAAAATTCATCGAACTAAATAAATGTAATCAAATGAATACAACTAATATGATTGAATGAAATCAATCGGCGCAATTAATTTAATCAAATAAATCGAACCAAATTAACTGGATCAATAAATCGAACTGAATGAATTGCATGAAGTTTATCGAACCAAATTAATTAAACACAATTAGAACTGAGAAAAAATGACAAACTGAATCACCGGTCGAATCCACATCTGCCGAAAAAATCAATGAAAATGCTCGGAATATAAATCGTTGTCGATACCCAAACAGTTTCAACACCTGCCGAGAAAAATCCGCCGGTGTTGTTACATTCACCTTGTTATTGGATAATTCCACGCGAATCGCAGTTGGAAACTGTGATTGTATGTCTCACAAAAAATGCAGAAACAGACAACCGAGATTAGTTGGAAGATACACCGATAAAGGTGCTGCAAGCAACTTGGAAAAGACAATTACACTGCTACGATCGATGGAGGCTAGAGTGCAGGAGCCCAAACTCGATAGGGAAAGCGGCAGAAAAAATGTCCGTGAAAATGTACAAAGTTCAGGTACGGAATTGCGCCACCAGCGTCACGCCGACAAGCGACTGAACAACACAGCCATAACCAGATCACAAAGTGAAAGTGACTTCGATAGTTCGATGAAGACGAAGTAGAAGATGTACCACTTGTCACATGAGAACAGAAGAGATAGCTGAAATTTTCGAACAGAGTATTCTCAGAGATGGGAAATATACAAGGCAAAAGAAAATCGGCAAGCTCTACGTCCATAAATTCCATAAAGCCTGATGCTGCGTTTTTATTTTTAAAAACTTCACCACGTATCACAACACTCTGTTAAAAGAATTGTGAGGTTACGTTAACCTCGTACCCTCAAGAGGTCTGCAATAGCTTGAAATTTCAAAAATAAAACTGTCACAGACTACATTTTTGTAATTTTCGAAACCTCAAAACAGCAAGTCGGCATTTTAAACTCGATTGTTCCCGTTTTTTTTTCGGTCTTTCTCATATCATCGGCACTTTTTCCACGAAACGGAAATACAACGCAATTACACTGACTTCGGAGTCTTCTGCCAACTGTACAACAAGACGAATGCAATCTTGTTTATCACTCTATCGGATTCGAGCTCTGTTTTGGAGGTCTTACAACGCTTCACCACGCTCAAGACCACTCAGTCTATATCTTCTCCAGTCTGGAAGAGACTTCCCTCATATCTTTGTGCGCATACACGTGCATACAAGCACCACGCACACACACAAGAGTATGTGTGAACACCATATCCCACAATCCAAGCAAACCCAAATGAACCCAAACACCCCCATCCCCCCTATATATGTATGTGTGGGTGTGTGTAACACAAAACACCGCAGGTGAATCCAAGGAGAGATACAAGTCAATGCAGAGAAAGAGAGAGATCGGCGCCTCTTATTTTCTAACCCGACAATTCAGTTTGTTCTGCGTTTGCACAGCATACTACCACCCTGCACCGTATGCCACAACCACCAGAATATACGCTCTGTGTCAATGTACTTTTCCTGAGATACACTCGAGAATCGGAAAATGTTATATACGCATGTAGATATGTATGTATACAAGGTGGCTCGAAAACTGACGTCCAAAAGGATAGTCTAGATGCCTCGAAATACCTATCCAAATCACCCCCATGTGTGTTCCACGATCTTCTTGTACGCGTACACGTGTATACAAACGAAAGTGCACGCACACACACACACACACACACACACACACACACACACAAAAGTGTGTGTGCATACCGTACCCCACAACCCTAGCAAACCCAAATAAACCCAAACACCCCTCAATATGTGTGTGTGTGTGTGTGGGTGCGTGTGGGTGTGTGTAACACAAAACATCGCAGGTGAATACAAGTAGAGATACAAGTCAAGGCAGAGAAAGAGAGAGACCGACGCCTGCAGCCACCAGAATGCACTCTCTGTGCCAATGTACTGTATCTACGGTACACTCGAGAATCGGAAAATGTCATATACGCATGTAGATATATATGTATACAAGGTGGCCCGAAAACTTACGTCCAAAAGGATAGTCGAGATGCCTCGCAATACCTATCCGATCACACCTATGTGTGTTCCACCCCAGGTAGGAATTAACGATGAAAAAAGGGCTCGCCAAGCTCTGAAACAAGGCTCACATTTTTTAATTCAGGCTGAGCAGCAGCCTGATTTCAGGCCTAGCTGAACCCCTGAATGATAACGCGGTTTCAGGCTGTTGCACACAAGCTTGACCAAAGGCTGGTAGAAAAGCCTGTACTAAGCCTGAAACGACGAAACAACAAGGTTCAAAACGAGCCTTAATGAAGCCTTCACGAACATTTATGACCAAGCTTATTCCACACCCTTCTCGAGGCTATATGAGGCCTGTTTTTAGTTTTCTATATTCTACATTGGGGTAAATTTAATTAATTTGTAAAGAATTCATTTTATTTATTATATATATTTATTATTCATTATATTATTCGTTATAAAATATATATAAAATATTTTAAACACAATACTTTATTTTATTTATTGTTTATGGGACACGTAATACACAGAGTGCACGCAAACCCCAGAGAGTGAGTATATACGAAATGTGTATGTGACGAGAAAAAAACTTTTTTGTGTACCTCATAAATATCGATAAGAGAATATGTTCAAATGTTCTGAGCTGCCTCCTTCGCTTTCGTTTCTCGTGCCTTCGCACCCAACAAATTTATTGTTATTTTTTTTTCTTCATAAAAGTACAGAAAAAATATTATTTAAAATTTATTTTATTTTATCACAACCTGAAACAAGCCTGCATCAAGCCTTGATTTTTTAGCCTTAAAATTCACTAGCTGAATAAAGCTTGAAATAACCCTGAGTTTAGGCTAAGCAGCCAGTCTTGGTTCCAGGCTGCTCCAAACGATTCAATGAAACCTGGCCCAGGTCTGTCTCACTCAGGCTCGGTGAAACAAGGCTCGCACAAGTTTGTTTCCATCGTCAGCCTTTTGATTCCTACCTGGGACGATCTCTTTTAGTTTTCGAGAAAAAAAAATATTTATTAATTTTTTTCCAATTTTTTTCTGTAGCTCAGGTCTTTATTTTTTTCCTTTTCGTGTATGTATTTTCCTTGCTCAATTGCTTTTAATAACCTGGAAGCTTTTGAAAGGGATTGAGAATCATTGAGACTAGTACAAGTAATGTTTGTTATCATCAGAAGTTTCGTGACTGATCCTCTCAAATCTATTTTTTTAAACTTTTGATAAGAATCTAAGACGTTAGTGTTCCAGATGGTTATTTATGTATTGCTTAGCAGTGCACTTCACAACGATGACGCAAATAACGAAAATCGCGAGCAAAGTATATACACAAAAGAGGAGAAAAAAAACGCTCTGTTTCTCAAAAACTACGAACGATCGGGGAACATACAAGGGGATGATTGGGATAGGTATGGGGATAAATGATATGAGGCATTTAGATTTTTCTTGTGCCGGTCGCTTTTCAGGTCACTCTGCGCATGTATATAGTATACAGGGTGTCCCAGAACTGAATGCGTTACCTGAAATGGGGGGTTGGGGGTGAAATTCTAAGTCGATTGATATAAGTATGTATGGGTCTCAGATGAACGCTTGAATGATTATTGTTTTTCAAAAGAGGGCGCACCTGATTGGCCCTCCTTTACAAATTAATAATACCTCAGGGGTTGATCTGAGACCCACACATGCTTGTATCAATCGACTCAGAATTTCACCCCCAACTCCTCATTTCGGGGAACGCATTCAGTTCTGGGACACCCT
>OY723388.1:21628846-21657660 GCA_963210295.1 Ophion ellenae
AAATGCCTGCATGCCCGTCCTCGCTGTTATTCTTGTTATTATTATACACAGCAGATTGTTTCGAAGCTTGTAAAAATGGAATTGGATAAATTAATTAGCTCGACACGAGCTAATTCATTTATTCACCGTCGAGTTTATTTATTTACCCACTAGTGTACTTTGTGGGTAATAATTTAACGCTTAATCCGAAAATCGTAATGAATTTGCCCGTCGGGAAAATGGGTAGTAACCAAAGTAAGTTAAACGAATGGGCAATCGTGGCTTTTCGGCCGATGAAAAATGTCAACGTTTTTTCTTTCTTTTTTCGACCTTCGTTTGTGAAAGTTGTGGCTAATTAGTGGCGGAATATGCAATTAAATTTCATAAAACAAACAATCATTTTGAGGTGTCGGCAATTTTTCTCCTTCATAGAGGTAACACGTTATTTTTATGTGTTTCTGCTTTTGTGAATATTCTTTTTTTTCGGGATTGTAGTTAAAATATTTGTGGCATGTCCCTCGCATCCGAAAGTCACAATTATATGAAAATGTCTCGAAGTACCGGAGGGTTTGTTTCGGTTGAGCGCGTACGCATTTTTTTTCGCACTCCAACTTCAACAAATTTTGAGTCATGATGAAATATTTTGTCAATTGAGTACGGAAGCCTCGTCCTTACTGAATTGAGGCAGGGGCCTGAATTAGAAGGTCCGAAAAATCGGTATTTTATTGCTTAAATCGATAGATAAACTATCCAAGAATATATTCACAAAGTTACAAAGGCCAATTGCAAATATTTCCGAAGATACAAGGCCAAAAGCAGAGAAGCGATTGATGTTTCCTCCTATTGAAAACTTTGAAGCGCGTTTTCTCCAGTTTTCATTTTCACAATTATTGCAAATTGGCGGGCGTGATTGCAAAAAAAAACTAAACGACCTATGGAATCAAACCAACGGTTATTTTCTTCAGTATGAAAATCTCTTCTAAGTGAATTTAAAAAAGTATTTTTTAATGATTTTTATAGCACGTTAAAATGTTTTTTAACACATTTTTTTTCAAACCTGAGAATCGTTATAGTTTTACGATTTTTTCAGCTTTTACTCAACTCACCTAGAAAAAAAATATATGACAATTGAACATTTTATTGGTTTATTTGGTTCAGTCAAGAATATAAATCTGCAGACATTTATTGTTTCATGTTGAATTTTTTTTTAACATTTGAAACATACATGGAAAGATACCTCAATGTTTACTGGGCTCACTTGTTTTTTTCCCTTCTGGAAAAATTTTCGAGAAACGCTTTTTTTACCTTCTAATTTAGACTCCGGCCTTAAGGAAGCATCGGTGTATTCCTTTGGAATTAATGAAATTTGATATTTTTCGAAAAACTATTTTTCTCAAGGTTTGAGACTTCGAGATTTAATTGTTGACATATCATAAGTACCGTGGAATAATGCTTATGACTAAATGAGTGACAAAAATTGGAAGAACGGTTCAAATTGTTTAGAATTTTTTAAACGCTGATTCCGAAAAATTTTGTAAACGTTTTAGCTTCCTCTACGTTTAAGATATCGTGCCGAATTTATCATACAAATAAATTCAATTCGATTGCTTGTCTGTATTGAATTTGTCTGCAATATGGACGTGGGGCTCGAATGTGGTAAATGTTTAATTGTCAAAAAAAAACCCAATAAATGTGAATGTCGGCCATTTCTCGGATCGCGAAATTTCGCCCGACCTTTTTTCCATAAATCGTGTACCTATTGGGAAGGGATGACTTATGAATAAAATCGAAAACAATAGAAACTCCAATATTCCTCGAATAGTTCGTTTCACGCACAACCTTTTTTTCATGAGGACAAAACGACTTGTTCACAAGGAAAACTTTGCAAACGAAGTAAAATAACAAACACGCTATACGCAAATTTCCAATTTCTTTTCAACATTTTTCAACAGCAATTTCACACTCAGAATATACACTTTTCCATTGTTGAAAGTTAAGGTAATCCTATCGCCTGGCTTCAATCCATAGGGCTTCCATTTTTTTTGAGCTACACTAAATGTATTAATAATCGTCCCTGTAAAATTTCGCGGTCGGTAATCGACCTAATTACAGAGAAAACAAATATTAAAATTGCGTATTTTGTAAAGGAATTCCGAGACGATATACAAAAACCCAATTTCCGTCGGCTACAAAAGTGTTAATAATAGTGGGAATCCGTCAGATTCTTAAAAATAATTACATTTACGTACTTAACACTTGTAGTACTCCAATACTCTTTAAAAAATTACGCTTATTGACCTAATTTTTATTATTTATTTTTATATATCAAGTTTAATTTGAACTTCCGGTATTGGATTTATTACCACTTCCTACGATAAAGAGACGTGACAGCAAGGCAACATCTGACTGTAGTTCTAACCTCATCTCACTCATTCGAGTTTCCACACATATTTCACTTTTAACCGACATATTTCGCCGACACAAATTTTCCACGCTTTTTACCACTCGTGGCCCGAATGCAATGCTTTATATTTCCCGCACCTGACATTGTTTTGACAGACTGACGTTGAAAAGCATGGAGGTTAAGCTCGCCTGGTTGAGTAAAAAGAGACGGAGACCACTGTTGCCAAATATCAAACCTAGAAATACTGCGCGAATCTTTGGAATAACTATTTTTTCTTTTTTCGAATTAAATGTGAACATTTATTCAACACTTTACACATGGAAAATCTTAGTTAATGCAAATTATTTTTGTGCATATGAGGGAGTCTCCGTCAATTCAGCCACTTTTTTTCGACCATCTCAGATGTGCCCCATAATTGGCTATATCGAAGTACCACTAAAAGGCATTCAGTGTGAATTTTTTTCAGATTTTTTAATCCAACATTTTAGAAAAAGCCGTTTTTTCACGTTAACCTATCTCGGAAACTTGAAGTTACTGAAAAAAATGTCTGAACATAAAAGTTGCAGTTTTGTGTTAGCTTTCGAGCGGAATATATGAGATAATTTATACGTTCCGGTAACGCTGATTTTTTACCAAAAAAGGGGGAAATTATTTTTTTATTAAAAAACAGTCGTTTTTTTTGCTGAAAACATTACAGAGTCTTCCAGTATGTCTGACAATATCACAAAAAAATCGCCAGAGTGGCACGGAGCGAGGTTCCGGTATAAAAAAATGTATTTGTGTGGTTTCATTTTTTTACCCTAGAACTGCGATCCGTGCCACTCTGGCGACTTTTTTGCGATATCGTCAGACATACTGGAAGACTGTAATTTTATCAGCAAAAAGATGGCCGTTTTTTTAATGAAAAAAATAATTTCCCCCTTTTTAGTTAAAAAATCAGCGCTACCGGAACATAAAAATTATTTCAAGTCATCCGCTCGAAAGCTAACACAAAACTACAACTTTTGTGTACAGACATTTTTTTTTCAGTTACTTTTAGTTTCCGAGATATATTCATTTGGAAAAAACGCCATTTTCTAGAATGTTGAATTAAAAAATTTGAAAAAAAAAATTCACATATAATGCCTTTTAGTAGTACTTTGATATAACCAATTATGGGGCAGATCTGAGATGGTCGAAAAAAGTGGCTGAATTGACGGAGAATCCCTCATATGGTGAAAATATAAATTGCACAAGTCTCAAGTATGATCAGTGGTATGACTAGTGTGAAGCGATAGGATAACCTTAAGCAAAGTTTCGATTATTACTGTCGCAAATCGTATGTAGAGTAAAAACGATACAGTATTTTTTTCTTCAAGGGGTTACCCCCACTTGCGATTTTGAAAAAATCGATTTTTTTTATTGCATTTTTTGAAGTATAAGTAAAAGAAAATTTCAAATCGATCCGAACAAAATTGACTGAGATATGAGCGTTGAAAGAGAAGAATCCGCGTTGAAAGAGAAAGTTTTAACGCGTTTTTCTCAAAATGGCATTTCTGAAGTCGGTGACCAAGATTACTCGAACACTAATGAACCGATCTTCTTGAAATTTTGCAGGCTTATTGAATACATAAAAATGTAGTCTTTAATCGTTCGATTTTTTTTTCGAGAAAAAAGGCCGTTTTATAGCCAGAAAACGGCCGTTTTTTTCGGTAAAATCGAACCGTTAACTTTGACTGTCCGCCATTTTGTGAAAAATGAATATTTTTTAAAATCCTTCGATTAAAGACTAGTTTATACTTATATTTGACTAAATCCAACCGCATTTTTTTTTCAGATGATCCACTTCGCCGCAATGTTGGTCACCGCAAACCGTGTATATAAAAACATTATTTCATTGACGGCCATTTGCCACTATACAATGTAATATTTTTCAATAAAAAATTACCGCAAGTTCTTCAAGATGTGTTTTTTAACATGGTATATTTATCGATTAAAAAAGTTTTGTAGTTTTCTTCAAAAAAATTCATGAAAAAGGCCTTTTTTGCGCTACAAGAAGGGGTAACGCCTTAAGTTTCTTATATCTGCTCCACCGTAAGGGGTCTCCTTTTTGCGTGCCTAACTTATTCCATTTTTCCCCGCCTTGTCGAAACAATAGAGTAATTTATAGGTGAATACTTTTTGCCCCGAGTCAACAGAGAATTATTGAGAAAGAAAAGAGCCGCAATATATTCAAGCGGTGACGTGTGACTGTCATGCCCGCAAGTGTGTGAAAATTTCTACCAACTATCCACTCATTTTGTGCATTTATGGACTCGTTTAAGATTCATTGAATCCCGTTAAACATAGAGAATCAATAAAGAAATAATTGTTAATAAAAAAAAACTGCGTTGTCTAGACAGGGCCAGTTCTGGGTCAGCTGGAAAATAAATTTATTTCTATAGTTCCATGGTACGCTTATCCATAAGTCACCGGACGTTTTGAATGTCTGAACAAGAGAACGGTGAAATTTTTGGAAGGCAATTACGAGTCAGAGGTGGAAAGCGCGAGGACGAGAGGAACGAGAGTGGGACAATGTAGAGATAAGTCTTTTTTAACGTTTAATATGCAATGTTGATTCTCCGTCTCGGTCCCTCTCCGCCATTTTCTCCCTATTTGTTTTTTTTATACTTGCCGGTTTATATAATATTGCGCGCACGTTGCATAAGATCATAAATGAGGACGGGGACCTTTAATCTCCCTCAGGACAGAGTCATCATCCTTTTCTGACCTCTTTGGACTCTCGTCCTCCACCTCCTCGAGACCGTGTCGGAAGAGGCAAATGGTTCCTCTTTCTCCACGATTCCGTGACATCTCGCCCTCGAGACCAGTCACGCACTCCACATATGCCATGAACGAACCTCCCCCGGTACTCCACAAACCCCGCAAAACTGTCACGTATCTCTCGCAACTTTTGCCCTCTCGTATATACTTCACGCCCTCTCTCCGGCACGCCATTCGGCGTGATTACCGCTTCATACGTTGTCGGATCCTCATGAAAACCCTTTTTTCCTTCTTGTTCACTCGGAAACGTATGGTTAATTGCGTGCAATACCATTCGGCCCTCCAACTATAATTACACCATTTTTTCTCACGAGCTTCAGACGCGTCGTGTTTTTCACTTTGAATTTTTTTGTAAGTGAAGAATCTGCAATTAGAAATGTCGCGGAAATTGGACATAGCACGTAGGTAGTGGAGGTGTTAAGGGGCCAGTGCACTTTGAAAATTTCAAAAAATCGATAACAAGCAAGACTTGAAAAAGTCGAAGATGATGAGCAATCAGAAGGGATTTTGCACGGTGCAGGAATCGCCGATTGAGTTTAGGTAAGAGTTTTTCATTGTATAAACTTCAAACGCGTTTTTCTCGAAACAACGTTTTCAAAATCTAGCTCCATCATATCTCTGAAATTAATAAATCGATTCTCTCGGAATTTGAACCACATATTGTAATCATGATTCGCAACAAGATAACCCTCGATGCTTTTAAAATTTTGATTTTTACTCTTGCGAAAAACTGCGAAAAAACTCGTTTTTTTGTAATTTTTTTCGTTTTTCATCTGCCATTTTTTAATTTTTTTGATAAAACTTTATATCCGAGGGTCATTTTGTAGCTGGTGTCATACTGAATCTAATGGACTTTGATTTTTTTGTTTCAGACAAGCTGTTGCCGAGTTGTGATGGAGCTACCTAGCCCACCTATTTTTGAGGCGTTACGTTAAATTATAGTTTTTGTACTTAAAAATGAATAAAAATGAATAAATTTTTTTTAATGTATTTCAAGACTTTATTTATCTACTATTTATCAAGCCCAACAACTTTTATATTCATATCTTTTATAAAATCCTCCAAAAACAATCGCGAAAATAGCTTTTCTTTCGTGGCTCCAAAGTAAACTAGTCCCTTAAAATGTTTTTTTTAAGCGTCATTTTGCTTCTTCATGGAAAAAGCTATGTTTACGTGGAAATGAGAATTGGGCTTTTTCTGCCAGAGTGATTGAAATGGTCGCAAATGAAAAGAAAATCGGTCGAAAAATTCATATCGATATGACTGTGAATGACTCCAGTTATCAAGTTGGAATTTGTCACTCATGGCAAAGAATGACTCATCTCTGCTCTACATTATTATCGACAAAATTGATTCTTCGATTTTGGTTTTATGGAGTGCCGAATTTTCAAAACACTCTTGGTGGTCCCTCTACTTCTGGACATTTTTAAATAGTCCGCCGTGGGTGTTTAAATGAGTAGGTTACACTGCCAACATTTATTTCAAAAATTTAAATAGGACCTATTTAAATCAAATAGGTTTATTCCCTGTCCCGAGGCCTACTACGATCTTATTTGTTTCAAAGAAATTTTTTTATTTGTTTCAGCTATTCTTTTTAAAACAATCAAATATATTCTATTTTAAATATTAAATATATTCAAATTGAATAAATAAAGATTCGATTCAAATAAATCTTTATTTGCTTATAATATATACTGTAAATCCAAGTGTACTATATGCACCAAATATTTCATAAATCGAAAATGAAATGTAACACTTAACGGGCCTTCTCACTTTAGACGCTAAAAAAGGCTATTTTCATGAATTTTTTTGAAAGCGTTATATTATATTGATATATATAGATATTGATATATATATTATATAGATATTGATATGAACGTTGTTACACTTCATAAATGCACTTTCGAAATACATTAAAAAAAAATATTCATTTAATTAAGTCACTATTTATAGACAAAAATGATAGTTAAAAAAATGTCTTAAACGGTCCGCACTGTTCATGAAATCTCGAAGATGGATCATCCGAAACAATATCAAACGGTTTCAGATTTAGTATATTAATGGCTATAGCGCATATCATACGATTTTTTATGTATGCAAAAATAACAAAATGGCGGACATTTTTCGGAAAAACAAAAAAAACGTGCTTTTCACCGTTTTTTGCCAAAAAAATGGTGAACATCAAGATTTGAAAAAATCCTTTATATGCGCTATAGCTTCAGTTATAAAGAATATGTGGTTAAAATTTCATAAGGATCGATTCAGTAGTTTCGAAGATTTTGTCAACAAGCCGTCGAAAAACGTCGTTTCGAGAAAAACGCGTTCAAAGTTTGTGTTACATAAATACATTAACGTTTTTTAAAATATATTTCGAAAGTGTATTTATTAAGTGTAACAACTTTTATATCAATGTGTATAATATAAACCTATCAAAGAAATTCATGAAAATAGGCTTTTTTAGCGTCTAAAGTGAGAAGACCCCTTAATTGAAAGTTTTACCACAATGATTTTCTATCCTAATTCGTCATTTCCTGGCCGTCGGAAATAATTTTGTTTTCGAAGAAAATAGTTCGCCTATATGAAATCGAACCTCGAATCTACCTAGAGCTACACACGCTGCCTCTATGCTACCGAGTGCTTGTAACATCCTGGTCGCAGATATGGCATAAGAGACGAAATGAATTCCTATAACTATTTGTTGAATCACAAGAACTATATCAATTAGTTAATATCATTGTCATAATGAAAGAGGTTCATCGAATAACATGCTATAGGTTTTTCAAACATAACCTATATATCCACAGGGTGAGGCACATAAAGTGTTACAGAGCAATTGATATCCAAAAATGTTTCAGACAAAAGTTTCAGTGTTAGAGAAGGCTGTCATACTGGACCACCCTATCTTTTTATCGGTGGAAGCGCTCAAGCTACATCAAGGTCAACTCCACTTTTCAAAATGGAATGGTACATTTTTTCAACCATCTTGTGGAGCACCGCAAGCCGCATAAAAAACATTCGGCCGCCAAAGTCGTTCAAGGTCATTCAAGGTCACCTATTAAAATGAAATACAAATCTAAATATCTCGGATCACTACCAAATATTTGGTAGTGATCCGAGATATTTAAACTTGTATCATCGATGCTCACCTTGAATGACCTTGAACGACTTTGACCTCCCAATGTTTTTTATGCGGCTTGAGGTGCTCCACAAGATGGTTAGAAAAATGTATGTTTGAATACTATTGCTCTGTAACACTTTATGTGCCTCGCTCTGTATATATATATATATATATATATATATATATATATATATATATATATATATATATATATATATATATAAATAATTCCTCTCTCTCCAACTCCTCTATCTGCTTCCCTTTGATGTGTGTGTCGCAATAAAGACATACCATTAGTTCAATCAAATAAAAAATGGTTGGCCATGCGAAAATTCTATTTAAATTAAATTCGAAAAAAATGAAATGGATACATTTAGTGGATTCAACTAAATTGTTTTTTAAACAGATGGAACCAAATCACAGATTTATCAGGGTTAAATAAAATATTCAGTTATTAGACGATATTAAAAAAACTTTGATTCGAATGAATAAATATTTTCGAAATAAATAATTCCAATAATGTTTCGTATTGAATTTGGCAAGAATCGATAAACGGTTCGCCTTTAATACTTTTCTATAAGCACTGTCTTTCATAGACAATGTCGCGCTCATTATCGATGGAGTTATCCACAATCAATATCGAGTCTTTCAAGAATCTGTGCAGGTATTCAGAACTAGTACCGCCCGCATTCAAAAAGTGTTGGATTCCGAAATTGTTGACGTTCTACAAAACGTAATTGAAAGTTTCCTTATTAAATTTTTCAGATGCTATTCGATTTTTTTTACATTAATGGACTGCTGCTCAGAGATGGCTTCAACCACAACGTGGAAGTCAAAAACTTGCACATTGCTTTCTTTTGTTCAAATTCATTGGCATGACTTCCTCATAGAGGAAGCAACAATGAAAGAAACAAGTTGGTCACAGGCGAAGAAAAATGATAGACAAATGTGCAAGTTATTCTTTTTCAACCCCCTACTGCAGTTTAGACAACAGTTGTGAAAAACAGTTCTGCCATTCACTCAATGACAGATATTAGATAAAACCGTGTGAAAATGGTAACGTTGGACCTGTGCAGAGTCTAATTTCAATTTTTTCACCTGTGTCGTGATTTTAGCCTCGCCACCCGCGTACATCCTCATCGGCATTCAGTTTTCACGATTCCCACCCAACCCCAAACTCATTAATTCAACCATCTATAATCAATGTTCCGCGGGATGTACGCACGTACGAGCATAATACAATTTCCACTCGGGAATTCATTTAAAACTTTTGCCATCTATGTTCTCGTTAACCCGTACTTTATACACCGAGAGACCTCGCGATGAATTTATATCTTCGGTCGGCTTTTCTACGCATGATTACTATTTACGACTCGGTGAGAGCCACGTACACAGCCCCGTGCCAGCCATCCAGTCGGGACTACCGACCGAAGCGAGATCGGAACTTCGGGAAAAGAAAATAATGACGGTACATGAATCAAGACGAATATCATGGCGGAATGTTTGCAACTTCATGGCGTGCTCTGATACATTCATGTATATAAATATACAGGGTGGCCCGAAAATCGACGTCCGAAAGGAAATTCTGGATGCCGCATCAACTATCCGAATCACCCTCTTGTATGTTCTTCGATCTTTTCGAGTTGTCGAGAAAAAAGCACCTTTTGATTTTTCTCTTTTATGCATGTACTTTCCTTGCGATTTTTTATAATTGTGTTATCTTCATGCAGTGAATTGAGCAAGAAATAAATTACCAGCTGAACTAACGTTAATGCCTTGGATTATCATTAAAAGTTCGAAAAATCAGTTTGAGAGAATCAGTCACTAAATTTCAGATGGAAAAAACAAAAGACTTATACTAGTCTGAATGCATTCCAATTGCTTATTGAACTTATAAGAGGAAAGTACATGCACAAAAGGAAAAAAAATACTACAGGAAAATTTGGAAAGCGTAAAAAATGCTTTCTTTTTTCAGCTTGACTCCGCGTCCGGTTAGCGGACGAAAACCGTATGTTATGCGTTCGGATAGCGGCTCAGTTCACGCCGTACTTCCAGTAGGCGTACGTCTTGTTGTGATTCGTGCCAGCTAATATGCGGACCAATAACATATATACAATCGTCCGGATAGAATGTGTTAAATTCTCAAACAAACTATCTGGATGAATAATGTATACGTATTCGTCCGAATGAAATGTTTATCATTTTGTTTGGGTTTGTTTCGTTTGGATTGGTTGCGTTTGTTTGGTTGGGTGTGTTTGTTTGTTGGTTTGGGGGTATTTGTTTGGGGTTGTTTGTTAGGGTGTGTTTGTTTGAGTTTTTCTCTTTGGTTGGGGGTGTGTGTGTTTGTTTGGGTGTGTTTTTTGGGTTTGTTTGTGTGAGGGTGCTGTACAGCGTGAACTGAGCCACTATCCAGAATAACATACGCTTATTCGTCCGATACCCGGACGGCTAGCCGCAGCGATCTTTTTTTGAAAAGCTAAGAAGGATCGCAGAACATAGAGGTAATTCGGATAGGTATTGCGATAAGAGGCATCTTGATTTTCCTATTTGACATCACTCTCCGGGCCACCCTGTACATGCGTTTGTTCATGCGTGTGTGTGCTAAAAATATATCTTCGACATACAGAATGCAATGCACATTGGTACAAGTTCAAACACACATGAATCAGGCAAAACCTCAAGGGCTTACTCCAGTCAGTCGGGCACTAAATCCACAAAAATTATTTGCCCGCGTCTTCAAAGAGAAATCCGCGGAAATAGAGAAAACCTGGTATCAACATTTTTATTCTGGCTTGAGAAGAGTTTGTGGAACTAGAGACGACTGCAATTTTTCGCCATTCGTCGATTCTCGCTACGAGGAAATTTGCATTTGCGATTTCGCAAAGGTGATTCGAATATGACCCCAAAGCAATGATTGCCCTGTCGATGTATATCTACGCGCTTTTGCGTGCATTTTTTCTCACGTATACGCCGGAAATTTGGTTCATGCGTACGTCGGGAAGGGATTTTAGGGTCGTATCGTATGGAGGGCTGTACACCAAGGTTATTATGAAAAACACATTTCCGGCGGATGTCCAACCAATACATTTTTTATGTAGCAAAAAAAGATGGAGTAATCAGATAATCAATGAAAGACATAAAAAAATGAGTCAGATCATGGTAGAAGTTAATAAAACTGGCTTTTATTCAGGCGGGAGGGGGGGGGGGGGATTTGGTAATTTTTGTTTTTTTTTAAAGGCAATATTTGTTCACCATTTTTGAGACTTGGGGTATGTTTTATCCCTGCCTTTAGCTGGTACATGCTTAAAAAAAATTTTATTAACGAATTAATCTTTACAAATCGTGAAGGTATGCACGGTCTTTTTTATGAAAATGAGCAATGTTTTCCTTGCTTAAAGTTACCCCACCCCCTTAAGTACTCATCGGAAAGGTTCCTTACAAATGAAGGGTGTCGCGTGCTTTTGAACTTTTGAGAGGAAAATCAGATATTTTTTATACGAAAGGATTATAAAAAGCTTGTGCTGTTTTTACTTAAAAAGGTACTATTACTTTAAAAGGTTTACTTTTTATTTTGAAAGGAAAATCGGATATTTTTTATACGAAAGAATTATAAAAAGCTTCTGTTCTTTTTACTTTGAAAGGTTTACTTTTTATTTTGAAAGGAAAATCGGATATTTTTTATACGAAGGGATTATAAAAAGCTTCAGCTGTTTTTACTTTAAAAAGTTCTATTACTTTCAAAGGTTTACTTTTTATTTTAAAAGAAAAATCGGATATTTTTTATACAGAAGGATTATAATAAGCCTCAGCTGTTTTTACCCCCACATTGCTCAAAAAGCTGTAGGTACACGATTTGAAAAAATGATCGATATCGTCTCAGCATCGTATTTCAACCCTCCCCCCTTCATTTCAGTCTGAAAAAATCGAATGTACGGTCACCTGAATTTTACACCATCAGTAAGATATTTTTTTCATTCGCTTATTCTTGGTTCATTTTTCTAAGCCTTCCATATACCCGCACTTTTTCCAATCATTTCAATACACCCCCGTCTGTCTAATGCCACTTCCGTATCACTCGTTCTTCCGCCGATAACGTTTATTTTTCCCACCAAAAAGGTTGTCGATAACCAATCCAAATTCCCCGCGTTCCGGTCAGCCCAGAAGTGAACGCAAAATGGAAAAATCGGCAACAAATCGGTACGCATCCCTTGACATTTTATCCCCAAACCATTCTTCATTGCAAGCAAAAAGAATTGTCCTTTCGATTTTTCACCGGATTCCGATGATCGATCTGGTTATTTCGATGAGCGGCGTTTGGTCGGCCGGAAAATTTAAATTCCGCCAACATATATATCGCGATATGAGGCGTGATATCGTGAAGAAAATGGTTTCGTTACGTGATTCGGCAAACCTAAATTGCAGGCGTGTCGGTAAACCTCTCCCCACAACCGCTACTTCCGCCTCCGTGAAAAGCGGGACCGTTGTCGACGTGAAAAATTACGCTCTCGATCGTGTGTACGGAAGCTACATAAGCCACACCCGCCCCTGCCCCCGGTACAAGAACCGAATAATAATGAGATATTCTTGAAGAGAACTGACGAACAGGCTCACCGGATATTCGAGTGATGTATATCACCGCGTATACCTAGACAGTACCCATACGTACATCCGAACACGTCAACTGGCAAGAAGGGCGCAAGTCACGTTGCCACGCCTGTCAAATTGCATGCTTTATGTGTCTTCCAATCTTTGCAGTCCACATTGCCATGCATAGCTACGGAAGCGTTTATGCAAGTGCTTTCGCTCTGGTCAGAGTATGAGCGAACGATTATTACACCACTATGAAGTTATCTTTGCAGTTTTGACGTTTTGACAGGCTAATAGACACGATGGTTTCAGTGAGAGGATCGAAATGGCATACAAGAGAGGGAAAATGCATCTTTGAATGAACAGTGTGCCTGTGTATACATATATAGATATGTGTACATAAAGGGTGTCCCTTTTATCTCTGCCGCCCGAAATAATTCGGTAATCGACGTCACAAAAAAATGTCACATCAAATGCGACCAATTTTTTTTTATTTCGGCGGAGGCGCTGACGCACAGTAAGGGTCACCTCTACTTTTTTAAATGGAATGGTACATTTTTTTCAACCATCTTGTGGAGCACCTCAAGCCGCATGAAAAACATTAGGGTATCAAAATCGTTTACGGTCATTTAAGGTAGTACCTCCACAGAAGAGTTGAATTAAGAAATGGTTGAAATTTCACATATACGTTATTTAATACATTATCCAAACATCTGTGCAATTTGAATAAGTTTGACCACCCCAAACCTGAGATATTTACACTTAAAGTTGGCTTGGTTTACACGTAACAAATGCGTTATGATGGGCAAACAGAGCATCATTAATTCTACCGTCAAAACTAAAATTAAGAAATTGATGAAAAACGAGGATAAGCTACAGTAAGATATCACGAATAATGTGAAAAAAATGAGAATGATTCACCATCTAGTCTCCAAGATATAACCATGAGAAGCCTTCACAATTTTGGTGCAAAGCCTGGCAAAGCCTGGAAAAAAAACAATTGGGGCAAAGCCTGGACGGTCCCGGCAAAAAGTTCACTGGCAATGGTCGATCAAAAACACAATACAAAATATTTTTTACGGCAATAAATGATATCCATCGTATTATCTACTAGTACCGAGTCGATATTGCGTAGTTTTTAATTTTATTTATTACTAATTAAACCAATTATCAGTCTTTTAAACATGAACATGGTATGTAAACTTTTGGTTGAGATTTTCGCAGAGGAACTACATTAAGGTCAGTATCGATGATACAAATCTAAATATCTCGGGTCGCTACCAAATATTTGCTGGTGATCCGAGATATTTAGATTTGTATTTTATTTTAATAGGTGACCTTGAATGACCTTGAACGACTTTGGCCCGTCAATGTTTTTTATGCGGCTTGAGGTGCTCCACAAGATGGTTGAAAAAAAATGTATCATTCTATTTTAAAAAGTGGCCATGTCTTTTTGAGAGCTCTTGTACCGTTAAAGGGGTACCCTTGAAGAGCGCGGAGCTTGTACGACCGAGAAAAATATTGATTTCAACGGTGTTTTCGAATACTTTTTGAAACAAAATATACGGTATTTTTGTGACCCATTTACAAGAAAAAATTGAGCATTGTGAAAAATTTCAAAATTCCATGTTGTGTCCGCAAGAATGCACATAATTAAAGTCCGAATGCAAAACACTCTTGAAAAACTTTTTTTCCGTATCCCGTCATCGTGAATAAATAAGGTAATTCTTTAGATATGTGACTTTTTCGAAAAATGATGCTAACATTTTTTTTGTGCTATTTTCTCATTTATTGGGTTAATAAATGATGATATTCAGTCGGGGGAAGCTGAAAATCACATCCCCTCCCATGAAAAGTTATGGGGTTATTAAATTCGCAGAAACACGTGATAAAATAGGGCATTTTTTAACATTTCGCCGCCTATATTGGGTTTGTTTGGGTTAAAGGATGGGTAAAAGTTATGGGGTTTTGAAGTTCGCGGAAACACGTGATGAAGTAGGTCATTTTTGAACATTTCGACGCCTATATTGGATTTGTTTGGGGTTGTTTGAAAACAACAATTTTTCGGAAAAGTCGCTCATCTAAAGAATTACCAAAAATGATAGAAGATGCAATTCAAAGTGAACGAATGAAATTAAATTCCATTAAAAAAATGTTTTTAGGGATATTTCGTTATCGGACTTTAATTATGTTCATTCAGCTGAACTCAAAATGGAATTCTATTTTATTCATAGCACATTTAAATTTTTCTGGCAACTACTACTCGCCACAAAAATACGCCATATTTTTTCGAAACGGACTTGAAAAACCATTAAATATTATATTATTCTCGATAATAAATAAATAAATGAATGAAGGTATTATATATCTATATATATATACACACACACATATATATATCCATGTATATGATTACTGGGGACCACGACTCGAGGGAGACTTTAACGTTATAAGGAGAAGAGACCGCAGAGAGCATTTTCGAATAATACGTACAGCCCCACCAGGAGAGCTTTTGCTTTTGGACCTGACCATTTTAGTCCATCTCTTTTCTTCTTTGCTCTTCCTCTCTCTCTCTCTCTCTCTCTCTCTCTCTCTCTCTCTCCCTCTCTTCATTTCCCTTCCTGTTTCCCGTCCATCCTCCTTTCCATCATCTCCTTATATACCTTTCGACTAAAGGAAGCCCAGGTGGTGCCTCGAACAGAGCAATAATAGGAATCTATGCTACTTTTCGAGGGTTTCGCAAGAGGTCGTCTTCTGTAAACGGCGTAGAGTCCTTCGGTTTCTCCTCGAGGTCAACATCTCGCTATCTCTCTCTCTCTCTCTCTCTCTCTCTCTCTCTCTCTCTCTGTCTTTTGGCTTCCCTTATCCCTCGTGAACTATCTTCTCACATCTCGAGAAAAGAACCCCTCTGTTCGTATATATATATATATACAACCGTAAGATAAATAGGAACACGATTCGAAGGCTAGCAAAGCCTCTCAGGAAGCTCTACCCACGCTGATATCGGGACAAGCTTTTGTTTCTATGTGTAATGTTTGCTAAGAATACAAGAACCACTGTATATACGTATACGTATACTTGGACACGTAAATAGATATAGATGTACTTTTGTGGCAGAGCCAAATGGACAGGCTTCACAAATGCCTCAGAGTTGGATTTTGGCAGAGGTTTTTAGGCATATCTGTACTTACGAGGGTATTTCTATTTTCAAGCTCACGCATTGGAAATTCTATTTTTATTAGATTGAATTAAGAACCCCGGAAATCTTGTCAAATTTCGATCCGGGTAAATTTTATCGAAGATGTCGAAAATTCAACTAAAATAGCATATTTCGAGTTACAACGGTGGGAATTTTGATGTTCCTTTGCGTGGCCGGTGATCCTCAAAATGTTGTGAGGGGGAGGATCTTTTCGTTCCGCTTTCCTCTTTCTCACTCTCTCTCTCTTTCTCTAAAGTTATAAAGTAGCTATCACTAACTACTATAAATGTATAAAATACCCACTACGAGGACACCAACGCAACTGGAAAAAAATTACGAAATAAGAGCGTTTAAAAAAGGGTGCCCTGATTTTTACAATAAAAATTTCACTTCGCGCGGCTCGGAAAAATATTAATCACAAATCAACCTAAAAAAATTGGAGACCCGAACGATAAACACATGCGTCAAGAATATATGATGAAGAAAGATTACGGCCGCAATCACAACGCCTGACGATAAAAAAATTTCGCGACATGACCTGCGCAACATCAAATATCATGTACAATTTCGAATTGAATGCTTTGAAAAAAATTGAGATGTTACTTCAAACATGTATAAATATAACTGCGAAATACTAGCACTGTAGATTTAAGCGTATTTCTAAATTTAATTCCCAAAAAATCATTTTGAAAATGGGTGTTGACGCTAGAATACGGCCTTTAGAATATAGGCAAGAAAGTAATGAAATGTTACAAAGTGCCGTTTATTTTTTTTTACGTTTGCGTATTCATTTTTCTTAAATACGTAGTCGTAGTTAGATTTTTTTTGGGCGAACATGCTTGAAGTAATAGTGATAATCATTTTTGATAAAAATAAAATATATTCTACGGGTCTCTTGAAATATCAAAAAAAAATCTCATTTTTGTTTCTTCTATCATGAAAATGCCTTCGAAAATGCGCCATTCATTTTATAAAATTTATAAGAAATTATTAAATTCATAGGTATTGATTAGAAAAATATTAGTTTCGTAGAATTGAAAAAAAAAATCATAGACAATTTAGTAAAATTTAAACATTAACATTTATTTTTTAATTTTAAAAAATTCATTGGTGCTCTTCGAACCAACAACTCAAGTGGTTTTTATGGACATGACACGAGCGGAGGTAAAGGGACGAGTGGAAAGTTCCGAACGTAAAAAGCCCAACAGGACGTGACCGATGAACATACAGCGACCGGCCAAACAGTAAAACAGACTCGGTGAACCTCGAACGAATCGTGATTTGAGCCCGTAGTTTACTTTTTATTGTTGTTTTTCAGTGATTACTGTGTACCGATATGCCGGCGTCGAAAATTTGCCGGTGACATACGCGGGAGAGTTCGCAGCGTCAAAAAAACAAAATGCACAACGTCGAGTTTAATTTCGGGGTTGTTAGGTCAAACTGTTATAGCACATATAACATCTCTTGGCGAAAGAACGATCTATTGGATTGCGATGGTGGTTTGGACGATTTTTTTTATCGTCCAACACATCGGCACCAGTCTGTGGAGCACATCTACATCGCTTGCGCACACCCACACGAGATACGTGAGGCAATACTTTGTTCACACTCGGTGCGACAAAATTCTGGGCAATTGCAACGGAAACCCGTAGCGAGACAGTCGAACGAGCGATTTTTGCGTTTAAATCGCGCGAAATTTACCCGATAAAGCGATTTATAGCGAAAAATGTATGGGATAAAAATTGATCCGGATTTACGTGGCGAGCACGGGCACTCGATTCATAATGGTTATCGCGGTTATAGGGTTTTTTCAAATTTATTTTTAATTCAACTTGGTTTCAGGTGTGAATTGTGAAATTCATTAAATTCGTCGGGACTGTGTTCTACCTCGAAATACTTTGAAGCTTTAATAATTCATATCTGACCTCATCAAAAGCTTGCTGAACTATTCTAGTGTACTAGGCACGAAAAAAACGACCTGTTACAGTATCTCGTGAACCTATGTGAACTTCCACTATTGTTGGCGGTTATAAATAAACAGATACGCTCGAGTAAAAAAATGCGATGACAAGTGCGCGAGTCGAAGGTAAAAAGTGTGACAGCTGTTGATTTGTTAAGGGGTTTCGAACACGTACCCGATTATCGCTGCTGATTATTTTTTTTATACGTTACAGTTAATGCCTTACGCGTGTGTCAAAACTCAAGCACGATTACCGAGTATTTAGTGGACCAACAGACAATGGATGTGAGTCAGTCTGATGCTGGAATATTTTAAGAATCGTGAAGCATGGAATGAAGTGATTTTGTGCACATGTAAAATCATACTATATCATGTTACAATTTTTTCTATAGCAAGGTAGAGGTTTTTGGATTTTTAGCATTGAAAATGCTTTTAAAAATGGTTGTTGAGGTTGGCTGGCTATAGGGGTCTGAGTTGGCTGGATGTCAAACGAAACTAACGTAGAGAGGATGGATGGATGGATGGATGGATGGATGGATGGATGGATGGACGGACGGACGGACGGACGGACGGACGGATGGACGGATGGATGGACGGACGGACGGACGGACGGACGGACGGACGGACGGACGGATGGACGGATGGATGGATGGATGCATGGACGGACAGATGGATGGATGGATGGATGGATGGATGGATGGATGGACGGACGGACGGACGGACGGACGGACGGACGGATGGATGGATGGATGGATGGATGGATAGATGGATATAAACATGTACCTGTTTGTTATTTCCCAAAATGTCTGATTATTTTTTCAATGCCATGAGATAGTTACACTTTGTGTAATATATATAGATGTTTGATTGGAAAAGTCTTTTTTTACTAGTCAGCGTGAATTATCTTACGGGATCTGCATAAGCTTGAAGTTACGACAATGCGATTTTGTATCGCATCGTTTTATAGCCTAGGATCTTAATTTTTATATGCGACGACAATTTTGTAAAAATTCAAGAAATTGACGGAGTCGTTACGATTTTTGTAAAAGGTCAGTTCGCCCACTGCGGTACAGATCCGATTCACTTCAAATTCGGACAGAGCATAGCTTATAACGTTTTCTATCGTATAACCGGATGTTTTTTTTATATGTTCATCCATTTGTTAACGATAAATCATTAAAGTTGTTTTTTTTTCAGTCGAAAACCCACCTTTCTTCTACAGCTTCTACAGCTTGTCATTTTCGTAATTTTCGGAATTTCGAAAAAGTATCCGGTCATACGAAAGTTTTATTATTACAGTCGAACCTCGATATAACGAGAACTCGATACAACGAACTTCCCTAGAGATTCGTTATATCGAGGTTCGACTGTATAATACAAGTACATTTGTTGGTTTTTCATTTCAAATGACCCCCGTTGCCTCGACCGATCGGTCATGCACTAACAGCGACATTTTGTTTAAATAATAACTTCATTGTTTATCAATATTTTCCTATGAAAAAACACTTAAACTTGGAAAGACAATGTACCAATTGTGTGTAAGATCCCCACCTCGTCCTCTCAATACTCTCAGCAGAAAAAAAGTACAAAATAGGACCTGTTTTCAAGCCCCTTGCTTACTTATTTGCCATCACTCCACCACATTCGATTTACTATTCAAAAAACTAAGCCGTGTAAGTATTTCACATTGTTGGCGGTGCCGAAAAAAGTAGGAGGCGTCAATATTTGTCTCATCCATACCAGACTTTCTTTCCATCTTTTTCTAGGGTCAAAGAAAAATCGTCAATGCTTCGCCACGCTCATTGTCAGCAGTTGCGAATAACAGGTTAAACTCTTTTCGCCCTACTAAGGGAGGTTTATATTTTGATGGGCAAAAAAAAATTTGATTGTGATGTATCGGAAAGAGCCAATACAAGAGTAAGGTGTACTCCATGGTCCTAGCATAGCGGATTAGGTGCAAGTATGAAACTTTTCATCTTATTCGCACATAAACATCAGTTTAACTTTAAACGCATTTCTCTGGGAACCACGTTTTCCAAGTTTGCGGAAGTGCTCCTACACGCCCTGGATGAGCAATTGTTATGAAATTTGGCAGGCACGTGTACAACAAACGTCTTCATTAGTTGAACTAGAATTATCGAAAAAAATAATCAAACGTTAGTATTTTATGAACAATAAACTGCAAAAAAAATTGGTCAAAAACCAAACTTCCCCTTCGACCGCTCACTATTTTCTTTATATTTAACTTTTTCTTTTTCTTCTTGATTCTAGTTCGACTTATACACAATATTGGACAAAGTGAAAATGCGTTTGTTTATTGCTTCAAATGTCCTGTTCCGGGCTTGCGCAAGAATATCATCACCGGCGCATCGACACACGTGGTTCCACCCACTCCCAGTACCATGTTCTGTCGAACTTTAAAAAATGTCATCATGTTCAATGAAGACCGTTTAGTAAACATACCAAATTTCAACATTCTATTTTTAATATTGTACGCTAGAAAAATTGTTGAAAAATCGAACATTGTGTGGCTCAGCAAAGTAGAAACCTCCCCAAATGAAATAGCAACGGTAACAATGATACTATATAATGATGACGGCTTAACTTCATATACATAATTTAATAGACATAATAACGAATCAGCACGCTCTGATTCTTTTGATTCCGCTATACATAAGTCCACCGGTGATACATTTCGTATTCTCTCGTATGCGTAGCCTTTCCACAAGCCTTGACGTTCGCCACGAGTGCCTAAGAGAGAAGGAGCGCGCCAACGAACCGTACAGCACCCATAGGAAACAATTATTTCGAAACAAAGGATAAGCCCCGTTGTCGAGTCGAAAAGAGAAGGGCGAGGGCAGGGCAGAGAGAGAAGATGACGTTGGCTTTCGAGTTTCACTCTCCAGGGGCCATTCTCGCAACACCGCGATGTTGAGACGAAGGGAAAGAGGAGTAGCAGCGAGAGAGAGAGAGAGAGAGAGAGAGAGAGAGAGAGAGAGAGAGAGAGAGAGGACAGTGGAAATTTGCCAAGAGTGTCAGGAGAGGGTTCCCTCTCCGTGGACGGACGCGCGAGAGACACGATGACGACACACGAACAGGATGTACAAGGAAGCTCGGAGATGAGAGTTTTCCAAGAGAGAAAGCGAGAGAGAAAGAGGGCAGGGGTTTTAGTCTGGCTTTTGGATGCTCTTCACTCCCTACCCTCACTTTTCCACCCTGTTATGTATTTATGCATGGCTATGGGGCATTCCAGTTCCTATATGCTCCCTACTTAAAAATCCACATTGGAAGAATCACAAATGACGTTCAACAGCATTACTTCCGTCGCGCCAGTATATCTTTAGACATGCCTCAGGTTATCCTTGAATCCTTCGCACTTCACGATAAATTTTGGCCCTCTGGGGTCACTGAGTGTCAAAGTGACCCCACCTCCAACATTGGGGCTGGCTTCGTCACGTTAGTGTTCTCTAATGGCGTCCAGTCGCCCCTTCGCCGAAGGCTTGAAGCTCCGTCTGTACGTAGGGAGTGGCAATTTATAAATTTCAGCGCCAGTTTGTCGGTGACAGCCATTCGGAAAATATTTTTCCTCACCCGGCGCTTTAAGATCTTAGAATAGTTACCTTGCTGTAACGCCTGCTAGGGGCTCGTTTGCTTTTCATTCGAAAGTACCATACCTTGAAAGTATCGCCTCTATATTTTATTGAAAAATAAAAGAATTACGATTTAATTGAAAAGACTTCTTGTTTTTGTATTTTCTTGTTGAACGTTTTCGTCGCCTATTTTATCACGTGAATTCTCACGTCAGTGTGTTTTATACATTCTGCAATGTAAAGCGCACGATTCAGATGTTTTTCGACCCAATTGGACCGATATCGTTCGGCCATCGTCTGGACACAACGGGGTGAATATCCACCCCGAATGACCAGCGCGAAACTTTCCAAAAGTGTGGCCACGAATCACGCGTAATGAATTTAAAAAAACAATTGAAAAATCCTGATTGAAACCTCTTCTTTTAAGGTAGTTCCTCTGCGAAAGTCTCAACCAAAAGTTTACATACCATGTTCATGTTTAAAAGATTGATAATTGGTTTAATTAGTAATGAATAAAATTAAAAACTACGCAATATTGACTCGGTACTAGTAGATAATACGATAGATATCATTTATTGCCGTAAAATATATTTTGTATTGTGTTTTTGATCGACCATTGCCAGTAAACTTTTTGCCGGGACTGTCCAGGCTTTGCCCCAATTGTTTTTTTTCCAGGCTTTGCCAGGCTTTGCACCAAAATTGTGAAGGCTTCTCATGGTTATATCTTGGAAACTAGATGGTGAATCATTCTCATTTTTTTTCACATTATTCGTGATATCTTACTGTAGCTTATCCCCGTTTTTTATCAACTTCTCAATTTTAGTTTTGACGGTAAAATTAATGATGCTCTGTTTGCCCATCATAACGCATTTGTTACGTGTAAACCAAGCCAACTTTAAGTGTAAATATCTCAGGTTTGGGGTGGTCAAACTTATTCAAATTGCACAGATGTTTGGATAATGTATTAAGTAACGTATATGTGAAATTTCAACCATTTCTTAATTCAACTCTTCTGTGGAGGTACTACCTTAAACGCTAAATAAAAAATGGCCAAGAGTTTTTATCGCAGTCAATTTGACATCAAACGCCCCGTATACGTGTACTATAATATTGTGTGCACCAGCCCGATGTGTGGAATGTATATTGTACTCTATATTCATGCAGCAGATGCACGAATTGGTGGCCCCAAACTACCTATATACGTTCAGGAGTTCGAGGTCGGGGGACGGTTCATATTGCCAAGCGCAGAAAAATCCGGAATCACGAATGCACTCGCAACCGGAAGTCTGCACGTGTGTACAGTCGGTGAGAGGGTACGTTGCGCCGGATCCCGGCAAGAAAGTTCTCTCTTTCGCCGTGGGCATCTCGACGTAGAGAAGACAACGAGACGATGAGGGTGCGCGTAATTTATACCGAGGATTGGATAGACGGGGCCATTGTCGAGATACACGCAAATACACACGGACGCGCGTAAAAACGGAACGAACGTCTAATACATCGTGTGTCGAAGTGGCACTGAAATATAGCGCGATGTAAAAATTCAATTGTTTTTCCGCATACATGCATTCGCGATGTTCTCTTGTTGGCCCGAGATGATATCCGAGATCAACAAGATTTATCAGTGTGTTTTACGTCTCTCAGAAGTTTTCATCTCATATTCATTCCTCATGGAAAAATCCTTCCGAATGGGTTAGAGAGTTGAGTGAATTGTGTTTTTCAAGTAATTCACTCATGTAATGACCGTCAGGACAAGTGCACTGGTTTTTTTACCCAAAATCTCTGTCTCTCTCTAACGGACACTAGTGGATCAGGTCGGGGTTCGGCTCTGATGGTTCTTTGAGTTAAGGGGTCTTCTCACTTTAGACGCTAAAAAAGGGTATTTTTATGATTTTTTCCGATATGTTTATATTATAGATATTGATGTAAAAGTTGTTACACTTAATAAATACACTTTAGAATACATTTTTTTTAAATTTGTTATGTATTTATGTAACCCAAACAAACTTTAAACGCGTTTTTTTTCTCAAAACAACGTTATTCGACGACTTGTTGATAAAATCTTCGAAACTTCTGAACCGATCTTTACTATTTTTTGCCAAAAACGGTGAAAAAAACACGTTTTTTTTTGTTTTTTTTTTCGAAAAATATCCGCCATTCTGTTCTTTTTGCGTATATCGAAAATCGCTAAACAGGGTATTTTTATGATTTTTTCCGATATGTTTATATTATAGATATTGATGTAAAAGGTGTTACACTTAATAAATACACTTTCGAATACATTTTAACATTTTTTTTATGTATTTATATAACCCAAACAAACTTTAAGCGCGTTTTTCTTCTCAAAACAACGTTATTCGACGACTTGTTGATCGAATCTTTGAAACTTCTGAACCGATCTTCACTATTTTTTTTGCCAAAAACGGTGAAAAAAACACGTTTTTTTGGTTTTTTCGAAAAGTATCCGCCATTCTGTTCTTTTTGCGCATATGATATGCGCTATAGCCACTAACATACTGAATCTAAAACCGTTTGATTTTTTTTGTTTCGGATGATCCATTTACGAGATTTCATCAACAGCGCATTCCTACAATTTTTCAGTACATTTTTTAACCACTATTTTCGTCCACAAATAGTGAGTTAGATAATTTTTTATTATGTATTTCGAAATTGTATTTATTAAGTGTAACAACTTTTATATCAATATCTATAATATGAATCTATCAAAAAAATGCACAAAAATACCCTTTTTAGCTTCTAAAATGAGAAGGCCCCTTAAGCAGCTTTGTACAATACTCGGGGCGGTGGCTGCTTCGCCGTGCATCGGCAGGCGCGTCCGTGGTTAGTAAATGTTGATTCGTCAGTAAACAAAACATCGTCGAAAAAAATCGGTTTCACTTGTAACTGGTGCAGAGTCCATTCACAGAACTGAACCCTATTTCCAAAATCGGCACCATGAAGTTCTTGATGCAAGGAAATATGGTACAGAGGAAATGTATGACGTCTTAAGGGGTTAGGCCACAGTAACGGGTATAAAATCATGTGCGAATTTAACAATTTTTTTTTCGTATGAAAAGGCGATTCACTCATGAAATTAATTACATATCTATTTGGTATAAATATCAAGCTGTTAGAAAAGATATATTTTTTTTATCTACTAAATGGCCGATTACTAATATTTTTTTTGTTATCTTTATTTAAGCGCTCCGTGGCGCGACATTTAGCATCCACAATTTTTTACCTCGAACAAAAAACAAACATTCTCGTCAATCTACATTAGAATACCAAGAGAAGTACCCACGGAATTTAAAAAAATTTGTTTTATTCAAAAGTTGTAGGTATTTGACCTTAAGTTCAAATACCTACAATGAATTTTCAGTGAAAAATTTCTTATAAATCTGCTCATAAGATGAAAAGTTTTCGATTAATCAGAAATTCCGTCCGTACTTCTCTGCGAAATGCAATTTGGAACGGAACTTTTAAATATGAAGTAAATCGAGTGAAAATTGTTCAAGTTATTTGTCACGCCAATTGGAAAAAAGTTGTTTCGAGAAAAACGGCTTTAAAGTTTTACATATGCTTCTGGCCGTGGCAGAGGTGGGCTTACGTTATACGCTCAAAGTCGGTGAAAAAAAAATGTCTTGCTATTAATTGAATAGTAACTTATTCTTATGATGATGAAGCACCGTTTTAGCGAAAAAATGGATTTTTTGAAAATTTTACTGTGGCCTTACCCCTTAATATTCTCAAAACATACTGGCAAATGGTAAACATTCTTCACTCCGCTATAGTTTTACTACGGTACAATGCCAGTATTCACAAACATCAGAAACATCTCCGACTATTGACATTATTGCATCCATTGGACAACCTGCATCGCTATCACACCAGAAACTATTCGAAGGTCAAGAGAATCATTCGTCCGACGTCTTCAAAAATGTGTCAAGGTTAATGATCATCGCTTCGAACATTTGTCACAATAAATGTTCTGCACAAAAAATTCATTTACATTATTCGGATATTCTTATTGTCAATACCATCACGATTTCCCGTTTTTACACGTGTATTTTGGTGAAAAATCATTTCGAGGTCATGATTTCATAGGTGATTGGATTCGTCTGAATAACAGCTACAACGTCTTAATTAAAAAAAAAAACTTGTTCAAATTTGAAAAACCTTTGATGACCTTGAAAACGCAAAAACTATGACCTTGAGAAAAATGAATTTTTCACTATTGTATCAGCCCTTTGAAATCGATCAAATTACCTCCTGACATTTTTTCGTCACTCTAACGGCAACGAAGATCTTGGGGTGGTCACATTAAATGGCCCACTCGGTATATATATAAGGGTAGGACAAAAATGGTTTTTGCTCGCTCCCTTTTGATTACAATCGAAAGTAGTTTTTCCTCCCTCCTCATAAAAGCTCGGTTCCGGAAAAAAATCAAAGGCGTTCCTCACTGGAAAAAGGCAAAAATAACAAGGCATCTTTTACAGTTGGTTGTCGAAGCTCTTTGTCGAGAAGATTCGGGAAATTATACGAAATTTGAGACAACGTGGGAAATAACGACCCCCCCCCCCCCCCCCCTCATAGATAATCATTTCCAATTCTAATCAAAAGTGCGAGGTCGAATTTTACTTTATATTTTTGACACACACTAATTTATATATGAATATATATAATGTGCGTTGAAAGGGCTGAAAGGCAGTAGAGCATCCCACCACATCTACTTCCATCATTGCGAAATATCGATCAGCTCGACCTCTTCCCTCTCGCCATTCGGGCTCGTTCCCGTTCCCGTTCTATCCTTCTATTTCGTATTCATCCAGCATCGCAGGGACGGTCTGACTTAACGCGCTTCGTACTACTTGGAAGTCCACAAACCTGCATCCCCTATCCTAATGAAATAAATAATAATAGTGCCTAATAGTTTGATTTACAATAAATTGAAAATCGAACATGCCTTGTGCACCGTTAAGAAGGAAGATTTGTTTCCCCATCTTAAGGGGAGGGTAGGGGTTTCAGCGTGAAAAAAAACATTTTTGCGATTTTTTTTCATCTATATCGATAGAGTGGATTTATTGAAACCTTTTGTACATTGTTAAGTGTCATTTCAAGAACATTCCGTGAAATTTGTACGCGAAAATATCCACAAACAAGCCGGTGCCGCGTTTTTCTCGAAACCACTTTTTCAAAGTCCGTGTTCACTGCCATTTGAAAACTACATGCCCGATTTATTTCAATCTTGGTACACACTTTCTACACATAAAATACTTGCCCCCAACGGTTAGTTTGAGATTTTTTTTCACATTGAGGGGGTTTTCCACCCCCAAAATGGCGGAGTTTTTCGTGAAAAATAGCACTTTTCACTTTACACGAGCACCAAAAATTCAGAAATGAAAAAAAAAAATATCAAAGAGCGTTGGGGGGAGGATTTGATGATACTTTGACTAAATTTGAATGATACTTGATTTCAGACAATTTCGAGCTGAGATACAGTGAACACCGCAAATCGTGTTTTTCCAATGGCGTTCTTGGAACAGTTTTGTCACCTTGTTTGTGGATATTTTCGCGTACAAATTTCATGGAATGTTCTTGAAATGACACTTAACAATGTACAAAAGGTTTCAATAAATTTACTCTATCCATATAAATGAAAGAAAATCGCAAAAAAGTGTTTTTTTTTCACGCTGAAGCCCCTGCCCTCCCCTTAATGGACTGAGAAAATGAGTTTCAAAATAAGGGTCACCGGATATAATTCGCAATGTGCCGTTTTCCAGTGAGCCATTTAGTGTGCCTAGACTCGCCGGTAGGACGTTCACTCGGAATTGAGAAATCGGCAGGTATTGATAAACGATTTTGTGGCAGTGGTGCAGCAACGGTGCATTATCATTCCCGAAGAGTAATCGTCGAAATTGCCAAGTAGAGTGGGTCAGGAAGGTCCGGCGCTCGGATGAACAGCGCGTAACAGTGTAGTAGCAGCAGCAGCAGCAGCAGCCGGAAACACGTCTTGCTATTTATGTATTTACATATATATGCGTACGTACACATTAACAATTGAACTCAGCCACACATACACACACATACGCATATATACGATTATACAGGGTGTCCGATTTTGAACGGAAAAATAAAATATTTGAAGAACGGTGCCCCTGAACCCGATCGTCATGACAAATGTCCGAACAAAAGTTTTCGGTTTCCGAGGAGTGAAACGACAGTAGCCTTGCCAACCTTATTGGCACAGTCATTAATCGGCGAAGGTTGTAGTTTTTCAGAGGGGCTCTTATATTGTCCCTCATAACTGTAATCGGAGGAAAGACGAGTCGAGCGAAGAAAAAAATGTCTTCAGCTTAAAGATTTGCGTTGCAGAGCTGTCATAACTGCTGTTCATTCAACTCTTGGAATCACCCGAGTCTAATCAGGTTGAGGTTGCAGTGTCGACGGCATTCAGATACACCTGGCGCACGCAATGAGCCTTTCTGAATTTTCATCTCTTGCTGAAAGAATTTAGACAGGAATGCTTCTTGGAGGCTTTAAAGTGCCATGTCAATGGAAATGTTCAAGTTGGAGGTCATTTTCTTTCTTTGCACTTTGCCTCGGACTGGGGACAATTGTGTTTTATGAGCTTAACGCTGGTTTAAAAAAAAATGGAAGATTATCTTGACTTGAAATTGACAACCGTATCGGTGAAGTTAAGAGGGAATGTCACCTCATCGCGGTCGGTATGGTAGAACAATTATAGATTCCCAAAAATCTCTGAAACGGCTCTTCAGATCCCGTCGAAACTTTGCAAAACGACGTCAAATAGATAGACGAACAGCTGTCTTCCCCTCAAATTTTCTAAATTTGAGAAAAAAAAACTAGATTGGCTTATCATAAGCCAATCTACATTTTTTTTCTCAAATTCAGAAAATTTGAGGGGAAGACAGCTGTTCGTCTATCTATTTGACGTCGTTTTGCAAAGTTTCGACGGGATCTGAAGAGCCGTTTCAGAGATTTTTGGGAATCTATAATTGTTCTACCATACCGACCGCGATGAGGTGTCATTCCCTCTTAATAATATGAATAGGGTGTTTTTCCCTCCAAAGTCGTACAGATTTCCTTAAGGGAGGCTATTAGTCGACACCCGGTTGAAAAACGTAACTCGTCACCGCACTAGCCACAAACTAGTAAAG
>OY723388.1:21657860-21755360 GCA_963210295.1 Ophion ellenae
CCGATACGATTTATTTTAAGGGAGCCTGAATTTGTGTAAATACGTTAACGGATCTGCATGAGCTTGAAATGGTGAAAACACGATTTTTTTACTGGTTAGTTTTATGTCTGGGGTCTGGATTTTAATTTGGAACGAAGATCTTGTTGAAGCTTCAAAAATTGACTGCGTTCAGATGCTGCGCTTAATTCGTACCGATGTAATTTTTTTTAGAGGGATCTAAAATAAACACAAAAGGGGGACCTAAATTTGTGTAAATACATTAAGGGGTCCGCATGAGCCTGGAAAATGGAAAATACGACTTCTTGTAGGATAGTTTTATAGACAGGGGTCTCAACTTTAATTTGGAACAAAGATTTTGTGCAAATTCTAGAGATTGATCGATTAATGACGTTATATGTCATAAATTTATGATTTAAATAAGGTTTATGACGTATTCTTTTACGTTTTCCTCGAAAGTATGTTTTTTGAAACGATGCAAGTCGTGTCTTAAAATCTATTCGTCCGATTGACTTCAAATTCGGACAGAGCATAGTTTACAAGATTTTGTCTCGTATGGCCAGGTGATTGTTTGATATTCCAATCCACCTGTTGATAACAAATGATTGAAGCTGGTTTTTCCGTCGAAAAACGAACTTTGTGTCTACAGCTTGGCTTTTTTATAATTTTCAAAATTTCGTAATATCCAGTCGTGCGAAAGTTTTATTATTGAACTAAAAGTATAGTAAATTTTTCTATTTTTCATTCCCGATTGCCCTAGTTGACAGAACCACCTACGGCGATTGGCCATGCAGCAACGGCGGCACTTTGTTTAAATAATAACAACTTCATTATTTATCAACATTTTCAATTAAAAAAAACTGAAGAATAGCAAGACTCATTTTATGATTTTTTTTTCATGCGCCTAGAACACGTGTATGAAACCAATTCGTTAATTTTACGTTTGTGTTGTACAATAAAAAACAATACAAAAGCTAATTAAATTAAAGATAAGTAATTAAAGACAACTAGTCAACTAATCAAATTGCATAATAATCGTTTTCGTTCGCAACCAAAGGTGTTGCAAATATCGAAAATCGATAAGCCCCACAGTTAAGAGGTCTTTTCACTTCAGACGCTCAAACAAAAGGCTATATTTTTGAATTTTTTTGATAGGTTTATATTATAGATATTAATATCCAAGTTGTTATACTTCATAAATACACTTTCGAAATACATTTAAAAAAAAAACAAAAAATTATTTATTCAAGTCACTATTTATAGACGAAAATGGTAATTAAAAAAAAGTCCTTAAAAAATTGTAGGTTTGCGCTGTTGAAATCTCGGAGATGGATCATCCGGAACAAAACAATCAAACGGTTTTAGATTCAGTATGTTAATGGCCAAAGCGCATATCATACGTTTTTGATATATGCAGCAAAAAAAAACAAAATGGCGGACATTTTTCGAATAAAACCAAAAAATACGTGTTTTTTTCACCGTTTTTGGCAACAAAAATAGTAAATATCGGAATTTTAAAAAATCCTTGATATGTAGGTTCGGTTCAGTAGTTTCGAAGATTTTGTCAACAAGCCGTCGAAAAACGTTGCTTCGAGACAAACGCGTCTGAAATTTCGTTTGGGTTACACAAATACATTAAAACATTTTTTTTCATGTATTTCGAAAGTGTATTTATTAAGGAGGTACACTAGCTTCAGCAAAATGGTGATAGATCAATAAAATTTGGTGAATATATTCTTTAGTATTATTCATGTAGATACAAATTTCTTCAGATTTTTTGGTTGTGCCGTTTTCTTACAAATAATTCACAAGCGTTTATTGTTATACCCGGAATATATACCTATATCTATAAAAACGCTATGCTTATACACGTGAACTTCAATGTTCAATTACTCGATAACGGCACAATGAAAAAATCTGAAAAAAATTGTATTGACATATATAACACTAAAGAATATATTCACCAAATTTTATTGATCTATCACCATTTTGAAATTTTACCATGGTTTAGCATGGCAACATTGTATGAAGCTGGTGTACCTCCTTAAGTGTAACAACTTTTATACCAATATCTATAATGTAAACCTATCAAAAACATGCATAAAAATAGCGTTTTTTAAGCGTCTAAAGTGAGTAGACCCCTTTAGTAATTCTTCGATCCTTCGAGTGCACGCCTCTGTGAAGAGTCTCAAAGTGCACCCTTGTTTAATTTGACCCCCAGCTATTGTCGGCTTCAAATATCTTGAAAACTATAAGCACTCGAAGGGTTTAAACCGACTGCTTCACTCGAGACACAGGCGTTAATAGTTGGTCACCTTCGTTGACAAAGCATTCGAGACTAACTCAAGTTCATCATACCGTTTGTACGTGTATATAGACGCGCTTGTACGGTATTTGAAAACTTGGAGAGAACTTTGGGTGGACTGGCAGCGACCACCTCGTTGTTGTAACTATCAGAATTGGTCAGCGTAGAAGCGGACTTCCGGTTTAGAAGTTCTACAAACTACGCGATGGTCAATTCGCGACAAAGATTTCACCATCCGAGCGCGCTTCGCTCGTGAACTTTGATCTCCTGATCATTCACGGGAGCGAGGCAAATAGTGCAAAATATCTAGCCCGGGCTCAATCGGATTATCTCAGTGCGCATATACGCTATGGGTTGTTGGATTTTGTTTAATTTCACAGCCATCACATCTAGCGGACCCGGACGAAAATATATCTTGATTGGACTCCATACATCGGACATTCACTCAAAAATAAATATCAAATTAAAAAAAAAAAAACGTGGGAGTTATTTCGAATCTGGACACGATCGAAAAATTGAGCAGAGCTTTTGGTCAACTGTTTGTCACCTCTCCATCGTGCAAAAAAAAATTATGTATGAAAAAGAAACCTCGTTTATTTTTCAAAAAGCTCAAATGAGCTTGGGTAGAAAATGGTAAAGTTTTTTGTTTTCCAAACTACCCTTTCCCCGACTTGAACTTATTATCCCAGTGATAAAAAACTTGCTGGAGCGCATCAATACTTTGTAGTGCTTTTTAGGTTGAAGTCCGAATTAAGGCGTTACCCCCACTTGTAGCGCAAAAAAGGCCTTTTTCATGAATTTTTTAAAAGAAAACTACAAAACTTTTTAAATCGATCAATATACCATCTCAAAGAACACATCTTGAAGAACTTTCAGTAATTTTTTTTATTGAAAAATATTACATTGTTTAGTGGCAAATGGCCGTCAATGAAATAATGTTTTTATATACACGGTTTGCGGTGACCAACATTGCGGCGAAGTGGATCATCTGAAAAAAAAATGCGGATGGATTTAGTCAAATATAAGTATAAACTAGTCTTTAATCGAAGGATTTTAAAAAATATTCATTTTTCACAAAATGGCGGACAGTCAAAGTTAATGGTTCGATTTTAACGAAAAAAAAACGGCCGTTTTTTGGCTATAAAACGGCCATTTTTTTCGAAAAAAAAATCGAACGATTAAAGACTACATTTTTATGTATTAAATAAGCCTGCAAAATTTCAAGAAGATCGGTTCATTAGTGTTCGAGTAATCTTGGTCACCGACTTCAGAAATGCCATTTTGAGAGAAACGTGTTTAAAGTTTCTCTTTCAACGCTCTTTCAACGCGGATTCTTCTCTTTCAACGCTCATATCTCAGTCAATTTTGTTCGGATCGACTTGAAATTTTGAGAACATATTCTCAGATACTTATACTACAAAAAAATGCAATAAAAAAATTTCAAAAATTTTCAAAATCGGAAATGGGGGTAACCCCTTAACTTGCTCTGATTTGAAATTGGAGCCTCACCCGGGGGTTTTTGGGCTCGCTGAATCCGAATTGGAAGTCAAAATTTGTAAATTCAAAATGGCGGCCCCAATATGGCGGACAAAAATTAAAAAACTACTCGATTTGGATGAATATTAATACTCCGGGATTTTTGAGGTCGCTTATTACGAAACTGAACTTGAAATTTGAAAATTCCGATTTCTTCAAAATCGCAAGTGGGGGTAACCCCTTAAAGATGATATTTCACCTTCTACATTTACGTTGTGTTTTCCTTGATGAGTTGGAATTGAAGGGCTGCATTTTTCTTTGTTCCATTGGATATTGCATCGAATAAATTAAAACCATGTACGAGCTTGAGAACACGCTTGGATGATAACGCAGAGTGCAGGGGGCTGCAAGCTTTTCTCTACCTGCCGAACCCCGGGAGGGTCTCGCAATAACGACGGGGAGCAAAGGGAAGAAAGAGAGAGCGAGAGAGAGAAATATAACGCGCGAGAGGATTTTAATGAAAAAATCATTAGCCGGGCAACGAGCAATAGCAGAAGAGCAGTTGCATACTCGTACACAGGAGAAATTTACGAGTAACCATCGAATGCCCCTCAGCACGCATACACCACCGGCGAGCTACATCAATGAAAAGTATGCCCGTACACTACGTGCCTTTAAATTCCAAAATGCACCCCCGCACACCCCCGCACCGAACGTCTACATTTTTTTCATCGACCTTAAGGTAGTTCCTCTGCGAAAATCTCAACCAAAAGTTTACATACTATGTTCATGTTTAAAAGATTGATAATTGGTTCAATTAGTAATAAATAAAATTAAAAACTACGCAATATTGACTCGGTACTAGTAGATAATACGATGGATATCATTTATTGCCGTAAAATATATTTTATATTGTGTTTTTGATCTATCATTGCCAGTAAACTCTTTTCCGGGACTATCCAGGCTTTGCCCCAATTGTTTTTTTTCCAGGCTTTGCCAGGCTTTGCACCAAAATTGTGAGGGCTTCTCATGCTTATATCTTGGAAACTAGATGGTGAATCATTCTCATTTTTTTTCACATTATTCGTGATATCTTACTGTAGCTTATCCTCGTTTTTTTATCAATTTCTTAATTTTAGTTTTGACGGTAGAATTAATGATGCTCTGTTTGCCCATCATAACGCATTTGTTACGTGTAAACCAAGCCAACTTTAAGTGTAACTATCTCAGGTTTGGGGTGGTCAAACTTATTCAAATTGCACAGATGTTTGGATAATGTATTAAATAACATATATGTCAAATTTCAACCATTTCTTAATTTAACTCTTCGGTGGAGGTACTACCTTAAGGTAGAAAAATATCAATGTTTGTTAACGTCGCACTTACTCGAAACTGACCCTCTTTTTTCCATTGGAACACAAACTATTTGGGAGAATGGAACATTGATTTATTTAGAGTTATTACTTTAAGCAAGAATATACCGAGTGGCGTATGCGAGTGAAAAAAAATCCACCTGGGCTGTAAAGTTGAATACGATTTTTTATATCTAGAAAATGCAGGCTGCTGTGCGAGAGGGAATAGAGAGAGAGAAAGAAAGAAAGAAAAGAGAGAGAGGGAGAGAGAGAGAGAGAGAGAGAGAGAGAGAGTGCTCTGAAGAGAGAGGTAAATGTAGTCTACGAGCAAGCTGGGGCAAATTGATCATTGTGCAGCTCGGGGAGCCCGTAATTAGAAACCTGCCAAAATGACCTCCCCTCATCCTCCACTTTTCTCATTGTCCACCTCGTTTTTTTCATCCATTTTCCGTTCCCATATGTATGCATGCACATGTATACGTACACTATCGTGGAAAGTAGTGTCATATACGAGTTTCATTTCCCAAGGGTAATTGTACAGACCATCGATATCGAAATCGAAATATTCATTTTCACAAGAGTATCGGGCGGGAGTTTTTCTCCCATACATATGCATGCACGTACCCTTCGAGGTTTTTTTGTTTTTTTTTTGTGTGTTTTTTTTTTTCATTCCATGGAGATTGGACGCTTTTGAAAAATGTACGATGAAATATATATTCGCACGTTTCCTCTCTGCACAACAGCTTCAAACTTTATACAGTATTGCACGTAGTATTTATGTGCTCGGCTGTGCATCGCAGTATGTGACTGTGCTTCGAGATACGTATCTTTGTGCAATGTATTTGTCCAATCTTCGAAGCACACGCACAGGCCCATTTTGACGAAATCCGTCTAGTGATGCGACTAGTGACATTTTATTCCCTAGAAGACGATTTTAGGTTGTTGATAAAGCATTTTTTAAGGGTGGGGGCATTGTATGTCACCAGTGCCAACTTATTGTAGCAAAATATTAATGATCCGCACGAGCGAGTATGGCGAAAATGTTCAAGTGTAAGGTGGATCATTGTATTTATTATTTACATATATATTAATTCGAAGGAGTTAGCACTGTCGGAAAGAGCAACAAACGATATAGAAAAAAAAGATCGCTGCAAAAGGTTTCGATAAAAAAAAGGCGATTTGTCAGTGCTCGTGCTCACAAGCATTGTACTATGCTCACCGAAGCTATGAAAAAGGGAATACGTCATGATACATAAATGAACAATTTTCCCTCACTCGCATTTGACTTCGAGAGAGGACACCACTGTAAATTTGTCGAAAAATCGTTTTATTGGAAACGCTTTTAAAGAATGCTTTGAACCTTCAAAAATATGATGCATATTCATATATTGCTGAAAAAACAGTTAGTGGATTTCTAGCCATTTTTGAGGGGAGTTTCCGAGCGATGAAAAGCGTACCGAAAACTTCACATACGTTTTTCTCAAATAAAAACCATGTTTCTGAAATACGAACGCAGCAGAACTCGAACAACTTTCGTCCAATCGACTTGAAATTTCAACATTAGCTTCTTAGGTCACTTTTTTCGATTAATTAAAAATTGTTAAAAATATATCACTTTTTATGTAAAAATTATGGTCGAAAAACTAACTTTTTTCAAACTCGTCTTTTTTTCATTATTTTTAAATTTCCCCCCGTATGTGACTGTTAAAACTGATATAATTAACGAAAACATTTCACTCTTACTTCCAGGACTACATTTACGAACGTTCTACTGCGTGCCGCGGAAAGGGCTGAAAACCAGTGGTGCTATAGCGACACGTGCGCCTCCATTTTGTACTCTTTTGACAAATAATTTTTTTTTACATACTTCGATATACACCTTATGAAACTAAAAAGCTCTTTTGTACATGTATTTTTTCCTTTTAAAAAGAAAAATACAAAGAAAACTGTCGTAAATGGGCTGTTATTCCCATAGTTCCGACGTCGCCACATTTCAATACATACAGCTCAACAAGCCTCACTTCATCGTAAACTGGTCCCATATTTTCCATATATTCTCATTAAGGGGTAAATCTAGAGTAGAATTTTCAAATAATCGTGTTTTTCCGCTAAAATGGTGCTTTATCGTTATAAGAATAAGTTTCTATTTGATTTATAGCAAGAACATTTTTTTTCACTGACTTTGAGCGTATAGCATAAGCCCACCTCTGGCACGGCCATACAGTACCTAAAACTTTAAACGCATTTTTCTCGAAACAGCTTTTTTTCCAATTGGCGTGACAAATAACTTCAACAATTTTCACTCGATTGACTTCAAATTTAAAAGTTATGTTCCTAATTGCATGTCGCAGAGAAGTACGTACGGAATTTCTGATTAATCGAAACATTTTCATTTTATGAGCAGTTTTATACGAAAATGTTCGCTGAAAATTCATTCAAATACCTACAACTTTTGAATAAAGCAATATTTTTTAAATTCCGTACGTACTTCTCTAGGTATTCTAATGTAGAATGAGGAGAATTTTTGTTTTTTGTTCTAGGTAAAAAATTGTGAATGTTAAATGTCACGCCGCGGAGCGCCTAAAAATGATAATAAAAAAAAATATCAATAGTCGGCCATTTTGTACATAATATATATATATATATATATATTCTAACAGCTTGATATTAATACTAAATAGATGTGTAATTAATTTTATGAGTGAATCACTTCTTCATACGAAAAAAAAATCGTTAAATTCGCACATGATTTTATACCCGTTAATGTGGCCTAACTCCTTAATTAGATCGGTCACCAGTCTTTTCTTTTCAGAAATATTATTCTGTACAAAATCTATGTTTGTCGGGTCACGTGCTTTACACATGCGGAAGCTATTCGCGAGAAACTGAAATCGTAACGACGTTGCCCCATACAACCATCGTGATCAAACGGAGATTGGCGTAAACATCGAAATTTAATATTTAATAAACGAGTGCGGGAACCTTCGTTCTCCTTTTTTCAGTTCATTAAGAAAATATACCATAACTACCTGTAAAATTTTCTTTCGTATTTTCTCATCCCAATATTCTCAATCAATAACCTTAAATGCACTGCGGAGCTGCACAGAAATGATTTTTACTTAAAAAAAAATACACAATTAACAACATTATTGAGAAATATTCGCAGACGTTTATCAACGCCTTTAGAATCGGCATGGTCGTACAGATTTTTAACGACAATATCTACGAAAATAATCGAGGATCGTAAAATTAGAATAATTATTTTGTTTTGTGAAAGTTCAGCTAGAGATTAACGAGCTACGGAGTTTAGATTTTCGTCAAACTGATGACAAGCCCCCTCAGACTTTCCAAAATATCTTTTCAAACTGTATTATCTTGTTGGTTACTTTATCAGTATTTTTTTTATCGTATATTCTCGATAGGATGGCCCAAACGAGCCGTCGTATTGATCGATGTGAAAAATAAAGTAAACATATTATGTATGCGTATATATTTGGGTATGTCGATAAAATATGCCCATCCTTCCAAACCACATTAATATGTATGAGAAAAGTTGATGCTAAATTCGAGCTCTCCAACTCGGCTCCAAGTGGTAGCACGGCATCATTTTTTCCCCCAATTCATTTACGCGAGAAGTTCGCTCCCCACGTTCAAACTTGAGTTACTCAACAATCTATTGATATCCCTTGGGATTCAAAATTCTTTAAGCTGTCCTGTACAGCCTTAAATCTCTTTAAATCACGATATAATTATTTTTACACAAATTACAGCCATTTAGAAAAAAGCTTTCTATACATGCAATACATGCATTTTTCAAATAGATGGAATATGTAAAATAACAATATCGAAATTTTTGAAACACATTTGCAATCTTCAAGGCTCGACCCTAATCCCGTTTAAGGCGTTACTCCCACTTGTAGCACAAAAAGGCCTTTTTCATGAATTTTTTTAAAGAAAACTACAAAACTTTTTTAATCGATCAATATACCATCTTAAAGAACACATCTTGAAGAACTTTCAGTAATTTTTTTATTGAAAAATATTACATTGTTTAGTGGCAAATGGCCGTCAATGAAATAATGTTTTTATATACACGGTTTGCGGTGACCAACATTGCGGCGAAGTGGATCATCTGAAAAAAAAAGCGGATGGATTTAGTCAAATATAAGTATAAACTAGTCTTTAATCGAAGGATTTTAAAAAATATTCATTTTTCACAAAATGGCGGACAGTCAAAGTTAATGGTTCGATTTTAACGAAAAAAAACGGCCGTTTTTTGGCTATAAACGGCCATTTTTTTCGAAAAAAAAAAATCGAACGATTAAAGACTACATTTTTATGTATTAAATAAGCCTGCAAAATTTCAAGAAGATCGGTTCATTGGTGTTCGAGTAATCTTGGTCACCGACTTCAGAAATGCCATTTTGAGAAAAACGCGTTTAAAGTTTCTCTTTCAACACTCTTTCAACGCGGATTCTTTTCTTTCAACGCTCATATCTCAGTCAATTTTGTTCGGATCGACTTGAAATTTTCAGGACATATTCTCAGATACTTATACTTCAAAAAAATGCAATAAAAAAATCGATTTTTTCAAAATCGCAAGTGGGGGTAATTTTTACCCCCTGACCCTTAACCGAATTCGAGAAATATTGATCAGACCTTGAGTTATGGAAATTCGAACAGCGAAAAAAATTGTCCAGTGCTCAAAACATTATTGAGCGCTCAAATTTGACATGCATTTTTCTTATACCTCATAATATTGTTGAAGGGGTGAATATTTTTTTTTCGACTCACTCTTTTGTATGGATATCTTTATTGGACGCGGAAGACTGAAAAATAAGCGCGTTGCAGTGGAAAGTGAGTGAGACGTAAAGAAAACAAGACATCTGTGCACGGATAAAGGCGAGAAGCGAAAAGGAGGAGGCGCGAAAAGGAGGAGAATCGGCGAAACCTCGCGGATACTCCGACTGCCTACCTCCACTTTGCTTTGCTATAGTGCCCGGGGAACAATGTTTAATTACAATGCAATTGGTGTTAATAATTACTTTAGCGAAGCTCGCGCTCAGCGATGTGTATCGAGTCATCAAATTGGATCGCGCAAGCTCTACTATTTCCTCTCTCTCTCTCTCTCTCTCTCTCTCTCTCTCTCTCTCTCTCTCTCTCTCTCTCTCTCTCTCTCTCTCTCTCTCTCTCTCCTCCACTGACTCTATCCGCCCCTTCATCCATTCCCAGCTCCCATATAGTCCGGAGTTTCTGAATTGCAACGTCCACATTTTTCGATCGCTTCGCGAATTTAAAAAATTTTTATTATTCTTTTGTAATTTTTTTTTCGTTTCATGCATCGCTGTTCACTTCGCATCCATTTATTCTTATGCGCGTGTCAGCTGCGAGAATTATAACTTCGCGCTGTCCTGTAAAGCACTTTTTTTTTCATCGACGAGCTGCATTTTTTTGCCAATAAAATATTCTGAGAATTGGATAGTTTTTTTTTCATCGGGGTCGGGCGAGCTTGAAATATCGTCGACAATTCATCGATGAATTCCAATATATACGGGATACGATATTGATGATGATTCTGTGGAATTGAAAATCATTCGGACACCAAATTATTCGGAAATTGATCCCTTGTTCATTACTATTCTACCTCGTCCGATTGTTATTTTATCAAATTTTTCGTATTAATCCGAACTAACGATTTTAATTACTTGTTTCATTAGCCTGATAAAGCTTGATAAAACCCTGATAAAGCATGAATGTCGTTCATACAAATTACGCTTTAAAGAGAATGCGATGTAGAACATTTTTGCTATTTACGTTACATATAAACTATTTTTTTCATCAAGTCAAAATTCATTTTCCACCGAGTGAAGATGAATTTTCGCCACGTTAAAATACATTAACACGTGTATCAACATTCCTTTGCATTTACCTGCTCACAACATCATTTTTAATAACTGAGTACATAATGACGTTATTATATTTATTTGATATCCATGATTATTTTGTTACCGGTTCTAATATAGATGTAACAATTAAATAGGAGAGGGGGAAAACCGAAATATAAAAACAGCAACAACAAAAAAAAATGCTTGAAAAGTGAGGAAATCATCAAAGAAAAGAAAACGCTATTTTCGAAAGTTCAACGAAGTCCCACGAGGCAGGATCAATTATGTGTAGTGAGATATTTTAGAAAGCCTAGTTTATTTTAGAAAGCCTACAATTGTCACGGTTATGAAGTCAAGAAAAATTGCTTAATGAAATTAAATGGCCTTGAAATTTGCATCGTTGGAGTGTAACGAAAATTCTTAGTATTTTTATGTTTTATACTATCATCCAAACTATTTTTCTGTATATTGAGGCCCTATATCTCTGACAAAGATATGGTTTTTCCGTATCCGTATTAGGAATGTTCAAATAATTTTCTTTCAATTTTCAATTAAATTTCTTCACAATTAATCTTAAAATCAGTCGAACGTGTTTACGCTCGAATGATTTGTGTAGGTTTAATTAGCGAAAAAATTAAGGAATTAAGACAAATTAATTTCCGTTGCCTTCCAACGACACAAAGGCCAATATAAAGAAATTTAGACAGTCCGACGTGACACGAAATCATTTTCAGGCCCTAAAGAGAGCCCACTCTACAAGTTCATTTTTCCAGCGTCCGATCTTCTCTGAGGGATAGAAAATCACACAGCTATGTGCCCCTTATGAGTGCTCCCCTTCAAGTCATATTTGTATCACATGATGATTTACAATAATAAATTCAAATGAAGCAAGCTTGTTCTTGCGCGAGTATGCAGGCAGTGGATTCATCAGCGCTAGCAAAATCGGCTCACGAATATTCAACAATAAGTCAGTCCATATGGGGCTCATATAAGTGTCACGGCGTGAAGAAATTGTTGTGCTCCTATGGCGTTCATATTGACGGCATGGCGTGGAAAATTTAAAAAACCAAAAAATTTGAATAAAAAAGATGTCGTAGTATCATTTGTTTCCATGTGCTTTATTTATGTTCCTGCCCATATAATAATTGGATTAAGTGCAGGTACCTGAGTAAACGGCGAGGAAAACAAGTAAACTTCGGGAATTTTTATCTCAAAAATTAATGTTTCGATTGGATCCGGGTTCTTTTTATTGCAAAATATGTACATTTAGGTATGTTTAGGATTTTTTTAAAATAAATTTGTTGACTGGAAGCGATTTGAACGCGATTATCTCGAGACATAGTTTTCAAAGTCAGTGTCAGATGTATCTCAAAAATTGGTTATCCGATTTTGTTCAAATTTGGATACAATATATTTCGATAGTTTTTCTCGTTCGTCACGTAGATTTTTTTTTAATTTTCATTTTTAACGGAATTGCGACGGTTGTAATTTAACATTCGTTTTTCGTTCGCAATTTCCGACGATTTTGGATTTCATACACATTGCACACAAAAGGAATGGTTCAATCAAATGAAAAACCCCTACGTGGCAAACGAGAAACACTATCGAAGAATATTGTATCCAAATTTGGACGAAATCGGACAAGCCGTTTTCGAGATACATCTGGCACCGACTTTGAAAACTATGTTTCGAGATAATCGCATTCAAATCGCTTCCAGTTAAGGAATTTATTTTTAAAAATTCCTAAACATAGCTCAATGTACATATTTTTAACTAAAAAAAACCCGGATCCAATCGAAACATTAGTTTTTGAGATAAAAATTCCCGAAGTTTACCTGTTTTTCTCGCCGTTTATCCAGGTACCTTCCCTTAAAATGTATCCTGCCTCGTTAAAGTTTTTACCTACCCTTGGAATTTAAACTTACGTCTTCTAATTCCGGAGCTGAGCGCTACTTAGCCATTCTAACACTTGTGTAAAGTTTCAAATTTGTCGTCCTACGAATTCATCTTGTAGTCAACGGATGATGCATTTTGAAACGAAACATTTAAGTCACGATGTATTTCAAATTCATGATACTGAATGAGCTCATGAAATGTTTTCATCAACGTAAACGAAATTGCGATCATGTTTAGTACAATTCATGAGAACAACTAATGCTACCATAGTGAATACACGCCAAAATGCCTACACATGATTTCAATACGACGTTAAATTTGCGGATATTAATTGCGGTCACTTGAGCACAGCGAAATGAGTTCGACGTGCTCTAAACGTACGACGTAAATAACATATTGAGATCAAAATGTTTTGTACATTCGTGATACTAAATGAGTTCATGGCTTTGCATCACGACATGTAGTCAATATGCTGTACAACTTGCTTCACCAATTGCATGCGCGGCGTAATAATCATGACGTCTATCTGGGTAATGTCCATCTGTATTAAATTATTGTCCCCACCTTTATTCATCTCAATTTTCCGTAATTGATAAATTACGACTTCAAATTTCAAGTGCCCGGGGCTACACCAAGCTTTCTCTGTGCATATTTGTTCACACGGTTGAGCCTGTTTGCCTTTGGATCAGGATACACTTGCGAGCCACCGCTGGTACTCGTACTGTACATCTGGCCTACGAGTATTCGCGCAGGGGTGGCTGAGAAAACGAAAAATTAAGGGAAAAACAGTCGTGCGCAAGTGTAGCATTGTCAGGCTTTCGAAATTATGAGGACGCAATGCGCAAGTGTAACTCGCAAACTTTTTTTCCCTTTGAACTCGTGCCCGTATCCCATAGCAACTTCGTCTTCGTGTCTTTGTGATTCCAATAGTTAGGTACAAATCTCGCAGTGGGTACGTGACCTCTCGTAAGGTTATGCTACGTGTGCAATGGCCGTGAGCTCAAGTGAGGCGCGTGTCTTTCCTTAGAATCCGAAAGAGAGATGAAGACCGAAAGAGAGGGAGAGAGAGAGAGCAAATGGGGTGAATTGGTGGATCGATGCAGACTCCCAGAGCTTCGGGAAACTTAACAAGTGCGAAGGAGAGAGTTTTCCGGGGTCAGTAGTATTTGGCATGTGTGCCCTATTCCAAGGACAGAAAACTCTGCTCATGGCGATCCAAGCTGTGACCTCTCCACCGATAAATTTCATCGGGGTTGGATAATGTCGTGCCGAAAAAAGAAGACAAGTAAAAAAAAGTTTTCCCCAGCTAAAGGCCCAAGATGCGCATTATACAGCTGTTTTTGATCCGTAAAGAGAGAGAGAGAGAGAGAGAGGGAGAGAGAGAGAGAGAGAGAGAGAGAGAGAGAGAGAGAGAGCTTCTCTCATTTGATCTCCATTGGGTGAAAAAACACGCTGCCAAAGCTCCCGACCCGACCTACAGAGCATAGTAGCGTTTCACGATGATAATATTTAACACTCTTGGAAGTATAAAGCCTTCACTGGCGCAATCATTATCGGGTCGATTTTCCAACGGGCAATGAAATTCTGCTTGATATATATGTATATACCCGGACGTTATTATTCTCTGAATACTTCGAAGAGGCTTCCTGATTAACTGACGACGTTAAAGCAAGCTACTTTGTTACCGCAGAGTGAAAAAAGTTCGCCTTCATTCTCTTTTTTGTATACAATCTTCTTTTTCTCGTCGTCGTAAATGAAGCCATGTCATAATTTTTTTTCTCTTCAGAGCAGTGAATGTTCACTATGTCTTCATAATATTTTTAAATATTGGCAGAGTTTACGCGAAAAGACGATTTATTTTTGTATACTTAACATGATAAATTTAGATTCCGCGATAATAATTTTCGAAGACCTTCAGTCTAATTTATGGGGTGGTTTGGTACGTGTTAACGATCCGGTTATCGCTGTCTAAAAATCTTGATGAAGCCCTGACTGCCACTCGATAGGAGTGATCGAAAGCAAAAAAAAACAAGCAGTATATCGACTACTCGGAAAATAGGTCAACATTATTTTCGTGGATCATCGAATTTACCCTTAAGGTGAATGTATGAGGTTACGTATCGTTCAGGCAGCCATTCAATCCTCTTTTTGACAACGTATGGATAACTTTTGATAAATCACCAGCTCACATTAATGGGATGCTTTCTCGACTATTTTGAGACATCTGAGGATCTTCGCAAAGTCCTTCGCTGTGCGAATGGGGGTACTATTGGAGGACTTTGCAAAAGCCCCCGAATCGATTCCATCTCAGCGCGGAAATTTTATCGCGAAGGGTCTGAGTACGTATATATATATGTGCGGAGCTTAGCCAAATTTAAAGCTTTTATAACTCGGCAAGAAGTCAGGCTTTCTTTTCGGATTCCCGCAGACGAAAGAAACCGGGGGAGCGAAAGCGAAGAAATGGAGAGGGGTTGAAAGGAGAAATCCACCCTCTACGTTCACTTGCGTGAAAATAACAAGCTAATGTGAAATATCCTGATCAAAAGACGATTCAATGGTTGAAATTGTGGAGTCAGTGCACGGAAAATAAAATAAATTATCGACCGTAGAAATTACACGGCTTTTGATTTTTTTTTTTTACTCTGATAAGAAAAAAACGAGAAATTATCTTTTCGGATGAATATAAGGAACCATAAAGATTCGTACCAAATGTAATGTAATTTTTTTATTGTTGGAATATTATTGTTTATACTTCTCAATTTTTTCACTGCGTTTAATATAATTTTTTAATGTGATGTTTAATTCGTTTAGTATTTGTACTTATTCTTTGTATCCCCTTTTAAAGGCGTTGATACGAATTCCCTTCCCTTCACCTTTACATACTTGTTCACATCGGTTTTCTTATTATCTTACATCTATCTTAATATTCTAGTTTCTTGAATTCCCTAATATAATGCCATAGTTGTTTTGGCGGTTTCTTTTTAAGTTGTGTCTCTATTTTACGGTCTATATCTCCCCTCCTGCTCTTTTCGAACGATCGTTCCAGTTTCTTTACAATCTTCTGATTGAGTTTGTTTAGGTACTTCTTGCAGTATGTGGACACGTCAATCTCGCTCCAATTATATTTCGATTTCGTGTTCAATGTTAATTTTTATGCCTCTTTCTATTTTTTTAGTCTAGCTTATTACATTGATGTTTGATACAATTGTTTTGTCGTTTGAATGGAATGCAAATTTTTCTTTTTACTACTGCTCAGTTTCATATAATTCTTCGATTTGATGTTCATTCTAATTGTTTTGTTACAATATAATTTCAGTATTTTTTGTAGTTTCACAAAACTAAATAAAATGGTTCAATCTGATGTTGGCAATAATAATTTTATTGTTCGAATATAAGATAAATGTTTAAATTTTCGTATTGAATATTGATCATAGATTTAACCCATACGAAATATTATCACATTGTTCGACGTACTTTCTCGCGATCATTTTCGCAATTTCTTCAACAGCTTTCTTTGTACGATTTTATTATTGAAATTGCGTTCGGTACAAGCTTCTTTTCATTTTTACGCCGCGTACCTAACGCTTCAGATGGGAATACAGAGGTGTTCCATGGTCGGAGAATCTCTCAAGGGGGGGACAAACGGAAAGGAGAATCTCACTCTTTTCCTTTTCTTTTTATTTTTTCCCGTTGTTTCCCCAACTGAGAAAGAACACTCCCGTGCCTTTTTTTCTCTCTCTTGCATGTACGCCGTTAAATGTTTCCCAAGGGTCGTGGATGAGGTATCGTCAAAAGAGAACGAAGAAGGTCCAGCTGCAAATCAGAGTAACTACCGCCCACCCTCTCGTCTTGCACCTTCATCTCCACCTCGCCGCTCTGCCTCCACTAGGACGTCCCTGTCGCGGGAGTACATTACGGTAAATTATTGTAGCGTCCTTTGGCAGTAGTGAGCCATGGCGCGAGCAGAAAGAGTCCCTCTTTCACTCGAAGAGAAAGAGAAAAAGCGGACAGGAAAAAAAAGCAAAAATTGACCGAGTAAAGATAACGTTTCTTTTGCTGTTCCGTTATGCGTTCTTCTTGTGCTTTTGCGTGTAACCACTTGCTCAAATTTCATTGCCCACTCGAGAATCCCTGCATATTATTTTCCCTCTCCTCGCAGTGGCTTCACTTCAGCTATACGTGTACAACGTTTTGCCTGACGTTTCTTTTCTCTCTTTCTCGAGATACGGTTCGCGATTTTTTCGCCTCGCAAAGTGGCACCCCTACGATTTACTCCGTTGGATTCATATAACCAGGTTCGTCGTTATGTTTTTCTCGCAGAGGTCCCAATTGTCGTTGGTGATTGGATGCGCGCCTGCATTTGTTGAGGAAAGAAACTCCGCCACTGCTTGATGGAAAAAAAACCACGCGGTACTTAATTTCGATTTTCCTGGAGGGTATCGTGTGTCAGGTCCGGTTGTTATGGACGAAATCCATAGAGAATGGGATGCCAAGTTGTTGGGGCAAAAACTAGAGAAGTGGCGAAAAGTCTGGGAAATGCTCATGCAGAAATGTGACTGAGCATTCCCTACTTTGTGTTCGGCCCTGACCAGACTTGCTTTGTCTGATTTGCCTAACCGGGACCCCCATGGAACAAACCGGGAAGATCGCAAAATCGTTTCTTAACGGCTTACCCTCTATGTTTGGAAATGACAATCTTCTGACCGGAATACATTGCGAGCAAGTACATCCTCGCGTAATGTCTACCCGGCCAGAACATTGACATGTTCTAAAAAGGGGAGCGTGTCTTTAAGAACTAAAGAAAAGCTACTTTGCTTTTCACCTCATCAAAAATATTTATAATTGGTTGGGATCAAACTAATATGTCTGTTGTAATTCTATTCATCATTAAAAGCATTCATTTCATCACTGATAATCGTCGAGGATAACAATGCTTATCATAAATACCGCGATTACGATAACTAATGATTTGAACATAAAGAATAGCCAAATTATTTTATGAGGCAAACAAGTAAAGCGGGTCATTCGTGGTTTTGAACGTCTTGTCGTCATGTTGGGAAATATCAATGTTCTGGCCGGGAAGACATTACCTGAATGTATTTCGCCAACAATCCGCCAGGTGGCTACAAGCGAGGCGCTTCGCGTAAGCAAGGTACCATCGTACGAGGATAAAAGTTCGCCCTGTGAGTTGTACCACGTATAGAAGTGCTATGCTTACAGCGTGCACTTGCGCTTATGATTTTGCGATAACTGCGAAATAACTCTTTGCACTCTAGACTTGTTTCGCTTGGATAGTGATCTGTGTACCTTTTTCTGTCTCCTTGCCTATCAGGAGATGCGAGCAAGCGTATGTATACACGCATATACTACCTTAGTAAGTAGATAACCAACAAACAATATGTTGTCGAAATACTAAATTGGATACACTCCCGATTTGACCTTCTCAAGGATTCCAAAAACGCTGAAACGTCATTTTTAATTTCCCCGTTTGTTCCTGGTTATTTCCGAATCTATTACCTACAACTTTCCTGGTCATTGACTGCAGATACTTGAATTGATACCCTTTACTACCCGAGTATTGTTCTAGCCTGTCTGAGTTACGACCTAGTAACTGGCTCGTCCAATTGAGCTCATACGGACTGACCAATGGTTGGCTCGCTACGAGCTAGTAATATTGTAAATGTTTTGTTATCCAGCCCTTGTTTAGTCACTGCCCAGATGATGGTGGTCACAAATGACAAAGTGAGGTTATGTGACTACGTGTAGTTCCATCGAGCGAATGACTCATGGCTGGCTAGCTAACTTGAGTTTTAGATAACTTTGCAGAAGAAAAAAATTCTCAAGTGGGCATGACGCCATGACCTAGCCAACACTAGCTAATTGCGGCTACGCACCCCTTGGCTAAGCACTGCCCAGCCGATCTTGTTCACAAATTACAAAGTGTGGTTATGCGACTACATGTGGTTTCATCGAGCGATTGGCTCATGGCTGGCTAAGCAACTTGAGTTACAGATGGCGTAGCGAATCCAAGCATTCTCAAATAGATATCTCGCTATGACCTAGCCAGCTATGCGGCTGTGCACCCCTTGGCTAGTCACTGTCCAGCCGATCTTGGTCACAAATGAAAAAGTGTGGTTATGTGCATACGTGAAATTCCATCGAGCGACTGGTTCATGGTCGATTAAGCAACTTGAGTTACAGATGTCGTTGCAAATGACTAAAATCCTCAAGTCGGTATCTCGCCATGACCTAGCCAGCTATGCGGCTGTGCACCCCTTAGCTAGTCACCGTCCAGCCGATCTTGGTCACAAATGAAAAAGTGTGGTTATGTGCATACGTGAAGTTCCATCGAGCGACTGGTTCATGGTCGATTTAGGGGTTACCCTCACTTGCGATTTTGAAAAAATCGATTTTTTTATTGCATTTTTTTGAAGTATAAGTATCTGAGAATATGTCCTGAAAATTTCAAGTCGATCCGAACAAAATTGACTGAGATATGAGCGTTGAAAGAGAAGAATCCGCGTCAAAAGAGCGTTGAAAGAGAAACTTTAAACGCGTTTTTCTCAAAATGGCATTTCTGAAGTCGGTGACCAAGATTACTCGAACACTAATGAACCGATCTTCTTGAAATTTTGCAGGCTTATTTAATACATAAAAATGTAGTCTTTAATCGTCCGATTTTTTTTTTCGAAAAAAATGGCCGTTTTATAGCAAAAAAACGGCCGTTTTTTTCGCTAAAATCGACCCATTAACTTTGACTGTCCGCCATTTTGTGAAAAATGAATATTTTTTAAAATCCTTCGATTAAAGACTAGTTTATACTTATATTTGACTAAATCCATCCGCATTTTTTTCTTCAGATGATCCACTTCACCGCAATGTTGGTCACCGCAAACCGTGTATATAAAAACATTATTTCATTGACGGCCATTTGCCACTAAACAATGTAATATTTTTCAATAAAAAAATTACTGAAAGTTCTTCAAGATGTGTTCTTTAAGATGGTATATTGATCGATTAAAAAAGTTTTGGAGTTTTCTTTTTAAAAAATCATGAAAAAGGTATTTTTTTGCGTTGGGGTAAGGCGTTAAGCAACTTGATTTACAGATGACGTTGCGAATGACTAAAATCCTCCAGTCCGTATCTCGCGATGACCTAGCCAACGCTTCCCAACTGCGACCGCACTAGCCGGAATAAATGATCGGACAAATACAATTTAAGGTTATGTAATTCTATGCAGTCATCGCTCTCAATGCGAACGCAATTGAGTCATTGATCCGATAATGTTATTTACATTTGTTAATCCACCCATTTTTCAATAATCTGACATTGTGTAGTGTAACATATGTAGACGATAAGAAAATTAAAAAATTCAACAAGTGGAACTGGCTCAGTGGACAACGTCACAACCCATCAGAGGTCCCGGGATCGAAACCACGTTATCGCGTAAGCGTTTGTCTGAGATAATTTAAAATTGAACCATTAATATATTTACAACGCAAATATCATAACCCTAATTAATGAACAACGAAGAATATCATAAAAGGGTCCAATGATGTAAATAATGTGAAAAAAAGCCCGAAAATATAAATGTGTAGCTACAATTATTTTTTATATAATCGCCACCTAATTTTTTGTTCCCAGTCGTTAGCTGAAAAAACTAGGTCATGGCTAGGTCAGAAATATAAAATAGCCGTGAGATATTTCTTTCTATCTAGTCACCATCTAGTCATTTGTATTCAGTCACTAGAGGACCAAAGCTTTACACGGTTGGGTAGTCAATCGCTAAGACGGCTAGCTAATGGCGATTCGAAACATCACTTTACTCGCTTATGGCTGGGCGGTGATGAGTTACGTTTTCCACTCGGGTATGAAAAAAGAGTTAAAAATCTGCACCCATTTCCCAAAAAAAAATTCACGAAGACACCTCTTTGTTCCGGCCGCGAACTAGGTGTAACCCGTAAGCTTAAAAAGTAAGGTTATGTTTTGAGTGCCATACACCCTCTCTTCACATAGCGCCAGCGGCGCCCTTTTTCCTCGATTTAGCTGCCACTTCGCTGGGACTTCTCTCCCAACGACATTGATCGTTCCTCCTCAACAATCCTCCCGCAGTTTCGTTAGTTTCCGTTGCAACGATCGAATCGCACCGAATCATTTGGCAAGGGCAAAATACCTCGACACTTTATTTTTAAGCGTTCGAACAATAGAACCGAAAAGATTTCATTCGTTTCCTTTCCATTCCTTCTTATCGAACAATGCATTTTCTTATCGACAACGCGTCAGGGGGGGGTTTCGGGGGCAAAGCCATCGGGGAAAGAAAGACTCGGTGGGGTTAAGGGTCGTATCGAGAATCGTCGTGGAAAATCGGAGAACCGAATGTTATCCAGTCGTTGAGAATCTATTGAACGGTGAATTTATTCCCTTGATTCTTCTCTCGTTGCGGAGATTAGGCGTGAAACGGTCCCCAGCGGAAGGGAAAACGCGACGAGGGAAATTCGTCTCCAATTCTCTCTCTCTCTCTGTGACTCTCCGAGTCTCCGCACACATCAGGGAACGAGAACAAGTATTAAGCTTATAGCACGCTATCACTGACTACGCTGAAGTTCCCATATACGTATCCTCTTAACCCGAATCAAATTTTCGTAAAGAGGAAGAGAAGAGTGAGCGATAGAGAAAGAGAGCGGGTGAGAGACAGAAAGATCTTTCAACCCTCCCCACCCTCTATCCCTGGGGATGCTTACTTAACAGTTAACACCGCGGCGCGGAGACCCGAAGCCCAGAACAGCCCTGTGATATATGTTCCACCTCCGGCCTACAGCCACTTATACTGTCGTGGTGTTTTCCGCTTCGGAAATTTCGTGTTTCGAGCCACGTATGAGTATGCAGACGAGTGTATGTCCTGTCTTTAGTTCCACCGATAATCCTCAACTTCACTCGTCACCGTGGCATCTTTTTCGAAATAAAATCAAAACCAAACGTCAATAATTAGGGGAACTCTAATTAGCCACTAAAACAGTGTGTGCGAGCAGAGGGTTGGAGTTTGGAGGGGCAGCGGTGAGGTGAATGAGAGTGAAAGTATCAACTGTGGCGGAAGCGTCTCGAGCGATAAAACAATATCGACTTTTTGACGAAACGATGTAATTTTTGGTTAAGTTTAAGGTAGTAGGTGCACGAGCCTCCTCATTAGAAAAAAAATTGTTTTTTTTGTATGCTGTAGTAGAGACGTAAAAAATGACGTCCGCGAAAACTCTGAAGGCCTTACCGGCTAAATACAATAGTAATTAATTGACGAAAGCAATGTATTTGACCCGTACCATATAGGGAATACGTTCGGACCGAACTTTGGAACGGAAATAATAATAGTTCCCGGTTAAATCAGAGCTGTGCGAAATGCGACGAATAACGAGAAAACTGTCGCGGTTACGTATGTTCAATAAAAAATATAGGTTACGGGACACTTGGAGCAGATATCATCGATTCAATAGACTCATTTTTGGGATCGCTAGCCGCGTCTGCCATCTCTCTTGTTACAATATGCACATTACACATACACTACAACACACGATTACACATACGGTAAACAAGCACAGGCTTGACATGTATCGAAAGCACCTGAATACAGCGGTGCCACGGATATTGCCAGAATTATGAAATGGCGGCCTGTGACAAATGAAGTCAAATCTGATTGCGATTTTACTTCTCTTACCAAACTATAATACAAATAGTTATCACATGCACTTCTCAAATAATTATTTTCTGTATCATGTTTATTATTATACCCAAATACATTATATTATGCTTTTTTCAGATTCGAGAATTTATAGATTTTCCGTTGACTAGTCAATCCGCTAATACTACATTAAGGGAGACTTTGTCCTTGAAATGCAGCGGGAGATGTTAGAAGAAGAGGAGGGATGCCTCTATGGACCAGGCATTGCCGATTAGCGGTAAGTATAAACACATTTGTGTCAACACATTACAAAACTTTAAACGCGTTTGTCTCGAAAACACGTTTTTAAAAATGGCTGACATTCTCCTGACCGCTGTAATTAACATATCGACCTGAAATTTGAAGAGCATACTCAGAAAATATGTCTTCACGGAATGACGGATCGTTCGGACGGATTTTTCGATAGATACATTTTTGCATTTATTATTTATCTTTTTATGCGAAGAAAAACCCGGAATTCGATTTTTTTTTAAATTGCCGCCATTTTCCGAAATTTGTACTAAACGAAAAACCCATCCGTCATTCCATGACCAAAGGGTCACAGATTGATAATATGCTTCGAATTTGTGTTTCAGATCAACAAAGAGGGGGCAGTGATGTCAGCCGTTTACCTCCCGCGATTTGAGGACCTGTTTTCGCGGAGCTGCAACGGCCGCCATTCTGGTTTTTTTTCAAACATTTTTTTTTTAAATGTTCTGTATATCATGAATAAAAGCAAGAAAAAAACCGCACTAAAAAAGCTTCACTCGTTTCCTTTAAAAAAAATAAAATGTGAACACCTGAAATACGGCACTCCAAGGACAAAGTCTCCCTTAACATCGCTTCAGTTCATTTGAGTTGTTGATATTGATTAGAGACGGATTGGTAAACACAATGAAAGTACTAATTATTAACATAATAAGAACGGTTTGTCAGGCATTTTCAAGGTTATTGCGTGATTTTTTGTTCATTCGTTAACCGTCTAATGGGGCAAGATGAATACAAGCTATCGCAAACCCGGAATATTTTACACCGTACTACTATTTACGTTTGAAAGGATGAAATGGAACTAACAAAGCATTTGGTTCCTCTTCAACCGGTGTTTCTACGAGGGAAACAAAAAGAACTTACAAATGATCAAAATGACATGGAAGCAACATTATTCGGACCAATCCTACAGAACTTAGACGATTGGCTTATCAAATTGATGGTATTAAGATCGATACGACTTTTATATGCAAAAGATGCCAATAATTCGTGTCCCATCATTATCCCAGCGCTGTTTCATCTTGCCCCGCATACTGGGTAAGATGGTAAAAATAAAGATTTAATTAAAAATATATATTGTATTATACAAATCAGATAGACTGATGTTTTTTTTGCTTTTAAAATTAAAAGATTAATAAATGTTGATTAGTTTAAAAAATAATTAAATTTGACTGACTCATATATGCATTGTTTTATTTGAACATGACCTTAGCGTTATCGTCTTACCCCGACTACGTTGAAGATTACTTGATGTGAAAGTTCAACCGCAAATTGATCGCGTGTTCACTACTGTCTGATTACTGCTTCCAGAATAACAATATCAATGAATAATCGCTGATTCAGCGAATCTTTGGAGAATTCACGAAAACAATGTATGGACTCAATCCAATAGAATTTTTTTCGTATAAAAATATAAAGTAAACGTCAATAATAACACTAGAGTTTACGTGTTCGCTATTTTCAAAAAGAACAATTTTAATGAAAAAAATTACTGAAACAGCGAATTTTTGGAAAATTTACGAAAATAATGTATTTTGTAAGTAGATGCACGTATGTGGCTAAATTCATTAACATTGCTTGATGCAATGCAACATATTTTGTTTTCTCATTGCCTACACCCCCCCCCCCACCGATTTCTCTCTCTCTCTCTCTCTCTCTCTCTCTCTCTCTCTCTCTTTCTCTCTCTCTCTCTCTCTCTCTACCTCTCTCCATATTTTCATCTGCTTCCAAGTCAGTGTTTCCTTTTCAACCGGTACTGCTCTTCTCGTAATTGAGATACCATACGCACCAAAACGTAACAGCCAAAACCATCGTCAGTGCAGCCTCCGGCTTCAATTAATATGCAATGAAGATTTCAAGTACTAAACACCGAGCTACATACAAACGCGAAAACCAGCGTTTTCCCTCCGTTTTCGAGCTTCGTGCTCGCGAATTTCTGAATTCAACTGATTTACCTACTCTGAACAGCAAGAGAAATAGAACTCGTATAAGAGCGAACAAATAGACGCGGATATATTCTCGAGTGACAACGTCTCGTTGCCCATCTATACGGAAATAACGTAGTGCCTTTCGAACAGCACATCGCCGAGAACAATTATTCGGCCTGTGCTCATTTGTATTCTTGGATATTTGAAAACACACATTATTCGATTAATTCAATTAGAAAAACTACTACCGCGTTTGGTTTTACCCGTTATCCAGCCTTTTGAATTACAAATGCTGACAAATAAGACTTGATATATGGTAATATTGAAATGAAAAAGTCAATGTAAAGTTCAACGCAATTTACATACAAATTGTATCAATACAGTATAAATGTTGATGCAATGAAATACTGTGATTAAGCCATTATGGAATAGACCGTGCGAAACTAATTACATCATATCGTCTATTGAATTACACATACATGGCCATTGCGAGGCAATTTTTCTACAGGTGGATCTACCGAATATTTGGAGCCCATCTGAAGTGTTCGTTTGGCAATAAATAAAAAAAATCGACAAATGAAAAATAAACAAAAAACAAGTCGGCGGTTTGGCCGAAAAAAAACGACGCAAAATGGCAATTTAAGCTCACGCGCAAAAAAAACGCGACTCAAAAAACTCACGGAACCTGGCCCGTGTGAAAACACGGAATATTTATAACCGCCCTGTCCCACAATTTTCAATGCAGTTGACAGTTCTCCGGGACGGAATTTTCGAACGTCTAGTTCGAGACTTGTCCAGCGCAACTTTTTTTTTATTCGTTTTTATTTGTCAATATGGTTCTCGTGTGATTGATATTGCAAAAATTTTGCCAGTTATTTGAAACCGAAGTAACAGTCACTGTAACGAGAAGGAACAAAAAAAAACTATTGTAAATCTTGGGTTTGGAAGTTGAAAGGCGAAAAACAGGGCAATTTGGTATGTGGGAGGCCAAGACTCCGTCGATATATGTGTACGCCCGGCAAGACCGTGGGGAGTGCTCTCCCGGGTGATAGAGTGTTAAAAGCATCCCTATAGATCGTGAATACAGATGGGTGGGTTTGCCCGGTCGAAATTGCTTCGTAAAGGAACGTCGACGGAATGACTCTCATTCGTACGTTTTTTTTTTCCTTACATTTGCTTCAGCTTTTTTTTTACACATACCAGCTCGGGTGCGCTTTACGTGCGCTCTCTAAGTCTGACTTTTCCAATAATAATTTCACGTTTCTCCAATTGACACGGTTCCGTCTGAGGATGCTAGACTATTTGATGCATACGTGTCTGTCAGCGGTCCACCGAGTGTTGCGAGGCATCCAGCGGAAGCGTACGATGCACCAAAGGGGGCAAAAAATGAACAAAAATCTTTACTTCGCACATTTTGCCGGAAAAAAGACGTCGGCATTACACAATTACATGTGCAGAATGAAAAAGTTTCATTTATACAAATGTTCGTTTGGTTTTGCATCCTCCTTCTTCCCTTAAAATTTTAAGCTTGAGACAATAGTCTCCACGCCGTAAAGGATGCAGTTCATGCAATATCCTTTTGCCTGGAGCACGAGGATTCGACATGAATGCCTCTAGCATTAGTAAGACGACACAGGTGCCAAATGTCACGACTGTGAAGTGACACAACTGTTAATTGAAAAAGGGAACAATGAGACAACTGTCAACGGACAGAATGCCAATTGACAAATTTTCAAACGACATAACTGCCAATTGACAAACTGCCAAATGACATGACTGCCAATTGGCAAGCTGTCAAGTGACAACTGCCAATTGACAAACTGTCAAATGACAACTGCTAATTGGCAAGCTGTCAATTGACAACTGCCAATTGAAAAACTGTCAAATGCCATGACTGTCAACGGAAATAAGCATCAAGTGAAAAACTATCAACCAACATATCTGTCAACGGACACAACTCTTCATTGGCAAACTGTCAAATGGCATAACTGTAAACGGACGTGAATGTCAATAGGAAAACTATCAAATGACACACCTATTAATTAATGGACCGTCTAATGGCATAACTGTCGGCGGACACTACTGTTAATTGACATACTGTAAAATGACAGCTGTCAACGGACACAGCTGTCAATTGGAAAACTGTCGGCATAACTGTCAGCGGACACAACTGATAATTGACAAGCTGTAAAATGCAATAACCGTCAATGGACACAGCTGTCAATTAGAAAACTGTTAAATTACATAAATGTCAACGGACACAACTGATAATTGACAGACTGTCAAATGACATAAATGTCAACGGATTTAACTGTCAAATGATATGCATACGAATAGCTGCGGACGAATAACAAAAGTGGAGCATAAAATGGCTAGAACTTCAGCATGGGCAACTTTCAATCAGGATTGGAATAAAGCGACAAGAAAAAATGCTTCGAAACACAAAGAAAATATGTACATAGGCCATAATGGATGTTGTACATTAATTATACATTGACATACGTGATAAAGATGCATATATATATATAAATCTTGAAAATATGCCGTGAAAGGATTTCCGTGTGTTTTTCAAAGTCGGGGAGAATATATAATGAACCGTTAATCAAAAACATCCGTATTGAAATAAACGGGTTTGTGTTGGAGCTTAGTGAACGTTTGATGTTCGAATATTCGTTTGAGTTGTTCCCCAGCAGTGTTATTTTTAAATGAAAACCACTCTCTTCAATTGCATGATTATGCCTTTCATAATGAATAGCTAAATATGCGTATATGTACATTTCGACTTTGTGATGTTCCTGAGTACAGTTACGGTTCGGTACACGATAAAAGCTTTACTCCTCGATAATTGCGTACGTTCGTACAATTACTGCGGCGTTCATTGAGTTCGTGCACGGGGCAAATCTACAATTTAGATAGTTGAGACCGTATTATAGTAGTGATTATTATGGTCCACGGCTATGTAAACTTTGAGCTCCGGAGTATTAAAGTATTATGCGTAACCGGCATTTATTAACTATAATACCCTCAGCGATGAATGATACCAATCGGCTGGGAATTCCAATATAAAAATACGAGTTAGAATCATTAGAACTTTGAGAACAATACAGATTACACAGTTAGAAACATCTGTGCACTGCAAATTCAATTTCCGTACTTTTTATGCCTCTCCAAGGAGTATAGTGCAAAATTGCTGGGACGCGTTTTCGTGTCTGTTTTTCCCGAATATATTTGGCGAGTATTTACGGGCAAAATGTAAAGTCGAAATAAAATAGCGAAGCGGAAGAAGAGAAGTGTGAAAGATGGAGAGGAACATTTCGGGTTATATAATTTTTTTAAATAACCAGCATACCCTCGCATATTTTGTGACCCTAGTCATGGAAAGCACACATGAACCTCCAGCAATTAAACGACCCTCGAGTACGCTTGAACTACTTCGAATGAATTTCCTTTTGTCGCCCCGAGGCCGAGGGAGTAAATTTTCCCCTTTAATTTCAGCGGCACACGGGCCCACACCGAACGTACATTTCACCTACGTATAGATAATAAAATAAGTGGAATAGATAATGATTAGGCACTATCGAGTAAGGTGATCGCGAGGGAGTGAGTTTTCAGGAGTGAAAAGGCCGGGGGGTGCATGGGGAAGGGTTGACTACAATAACGAGCCTCTGCATAGCCTCCCGACGAGGTACTTAAACGTCCAAACGATCGTCCGATACCATGTGTACGTGACGGTGACATGAGCTTTCCTCTTGCTCTCTGAGCACGTAGAGCAAGAGAGGCAAGGCTGAGAGAGAACGAGAGAGCTGTTGCTTTAGTTGTAATTCCAGGGCCAATTTATCTCGAGGGTGTACCCACGATCGAGTTATTAATCGAACCCTTCATCTTTAGCTGATCCTCTACACATTCTTGTTCCACCAAATTTCCTTCTGATCGTTATCTTCACGACTCGCAACACATTGTAAGACCTCCCTTTTTCGAACCCAGCAAATTCAAATGTTTTGCCAATGGGGACATTCGTTTAACGATCGCATTTGGGCCCATTGAAATTTCAGCCGGATTCCAACGGGAAACATTTGGCAAGACAACGAGCTGAACTGAAAAAAATGTATTATTTGATTTGATAGTTGATTAGTTGGATTCATCAAAAAGTGAATTTCGATAACTTGTTATGGATACTCAGTTGATATAATGAAAATTGCATTCGGTGCCCTCTATTATACACATCATCGAGTATCTTTACCAATTTTGTCAGGTGATTTTGTAACAAAATAGCGGCGCTGACGCTCGACGAAGCGAGTCGACAATGCTTCACCGATTGACTTGATTTTTGTTTCGAAATTTTGTAACAACCTTTTACATGATAAAAACTTATTTTCGGCAACTTTTTTTTTCAAACTTGCGCCATTTTATGGGAAAATCGACATTATTCGATTTCCCTACGCACTTCAAAGGCAAATTTTTCGTAGCACGTAATTATTTTGAATTTTCATTCCAGATAAAAGATTGGACAACTCTTGGCGGCCGTAGAACACTATCGAACAAGGGTGATTCCAATATATGTACCTTTGTGTTAAAAAAGTGGGTTTCTGTATCACCAACCGTTTGCCAGAAAAAAAAGGATTTGACCATTTTTTCGAGCCTCTAGGTAGATGTAGCCCCTTAAGCTTCGGTAGTATGTGCTTCAAAGATTTCTGTGTTCTATGTACATGGGAGAAATGGTCGGCATATTATGATGTGCGAGGATCGATCGATCGTACGTGACGTGCCGATGTACTCAACCCGTGAACAGTTCTGCTCATCCTTATTGCTACTCATATCGGAAGGAGTAGTATAAGATACAGTCTTTCTCTACGTGTGCGTGTATTGGAAAGTCCTTGGATTGCGGTACAACGCCGGGAGCATCGTATTGTCTACGATGGTGTAAGCCCCCACCCCCCTTTATCCTCCAGGATCCGTGTGCTATACCAGATGCAGCTTAGAAATTCTGATAAAGTTCTTCCCAAGTGGTTTGAGAAGTGCACGGTAAAACTGAAGTAAAACGTGTCTTTCCTCGGAGTTGTATCATTCTCGTTTTTTCCCTTCAAGCCCTCCACCATGGGTATATAGAATTCAAACTCGTTTCTCCATCTCTCGACCTTTTATCTCGATTGCATTCGAAAAAAAAAGATTTTATCATACTTGAACAAATGCTGCATGTTGAGATCCTTTTTCATTCAATTTATGATATTCGTGAATCGCTTGAGTAATATATTTGTGTATGGGCCGAATTCAAAGCTTTCGGACATTTATTCTTTGTCAAAAAGACGGCTCAATGGGTTAAAAGGATCTGAGGAGTCAAAAAATTCTCATTTGCCACGTGAGTTACACGTAGCTCTATCATGCAATTTTTTTGTAACTGATACGGAAATTATTCTCTGCTAAGTGGCGATCATTGAGTAAGGATCAGCAAAAAACAAAAACTAGCAAATGTGTTTACGGATTGTTATACAAAGAATTGTTGGTTGAACGGTCGAGACCTTGGATGATGTCCAGTCCGACGTGACATGCTTTCAATCTATAATTGTTGTTCATTTATCATCATTGTGGAATCTTGGCCATTCAATTAGGAAAAATAAGCGAGCACGGTATTACGTATTTACGTTATTGTTCATGATGGTTTTGTTTTCCGTGTGGCTCACTCAATTAAAGTCGATGATGGCAATCAAACAAAAGCTCTTCTTCGCTGTAATGTGTACATGGCGCTAAATCCGCATCTATATTCTTCGATTGGAGTAGACTATCCACAAGTGCCAATATCTATAAGTGAATATATATAAGTGACTATCCGTAAGTGAGTATAGAGGAACCCAAGCAAATCTAAACAAACTCACTTATCTCTACCTCCCGCCATTTCTGGCACTCATTTCTACTCTATATTCACTGATGGATATTTGACTTATGGATATTCGACTTAAGGGGTTACCCCCACTCGCGATTTTGAAAAAATCTATTTTTTTATTGCATTTTTTTGAAGTACAAGTATCTGAGAATATGTCCTGAAAATTTCAAGTCGATCCGAACAAAATTTACTGAGATACGAGCGTTGAAAGAGAAGAATCCGCGTTGAAAGAGCATTGAAAGAGAAACTTTAAACGCGTTTTTCTCAAAATGGCATTTCTGAAGTCGGTGACCAAGATTACTCGAACACTAATGAACCGATCTTCTTGAAATTTTGCAGGCTTATTTAATACATAAAAATATAGTCTTTAATCGTTCGATTTTTTTTCGAAAAAAATGGCCGTTTTATAGCCAAAAAACGGCCGTTTTTTTCGTTAAAATCGAACCATTAACTTTGACTGTCCGCCATTTTGTGAAAAATGAATATTTTTTAAAATCCTTCGATTAAAGACTAGTTTATACTTATATTTGACTAAATTCATCCACATTTTTTTTTTCAGATGATCCACTTCGCCACAATGTTGGTCACCGCAAACCGTGTATGTAAAAACATTATTTCATTGACGGCCATTTGCCACTAAACAATGTAATATTTTTCTATAAAAAAATTACTGAAAGTTCTTTAAGATGTGTTCTTTAAGATGGTATATTGATCGATTAAAAAAGTTTTGTAGTTTTCTTTAAAAAAATTCATGAAAAAGGCCTTTTTTGCGCTACAAGTGGGGGTAACGCCTTAAGGAAATTCGATTTACGGAAATTCGGCTTACGAATATTCGACTTATGGATATTCATACTTATGGATATTCGTACTTATGGATATTCGTACTTATGGATATTCGACTTATGGATATTCGACTTATGGATATTCACTTATCGATATTCGACCCCAGTAACGACGAGGGGGAGACGCTAGTCAAATTTAATACCACCAGCTGATTTCACCGAAGAACATTGTACATTACGAGATAAGTAGGGATACCGAACTGATTGATTTTCCGCTTTGCATCATGCTCCGCTCTGGCAGTCGCTTTGTACAACTTGAACTCCAAATACGTGACCACAACGAAAAGGCATCGAAACTGCAAACAAAGCCAGAGTATGGAGTTGCGGAGCGAAATAGTTCAGGAGTTTTGTACCTCTGTTACCCTTATCCAATTCATCGCAAATGTACAAGTGAGTGTGTATCCAATAGAGCGAATGTAATGGTAAATTCCTTTTGGAATTTCAATAAAATTATGCTAACATTTCAACGATATCTGCCATATGATTGAACACAAACCTCAAGGTAATTCACTAACGCTTTGTCGTATAGAAATTCACTTAAGCCTTTTTGGGTTAGGAAATGACTCAAGAACTGTTTTGAGCCTGTTTGAATTAGGAAATAACACAAGAGCTTTTTCAAAGTTCGTTCCGGCTAGAAAACAGCTCACAAGCTTTTTGTTTTTTTTTTTACTCATGTGCAAGTGCATTAAATATGACAAAAAATTACCAAAACACGATGGCACTTACTGCATCGCATTTTGAGAATGTTGAGCATTATACTCCATATGGTATCAATAAAAAGTAGCTTCGCTAGTGATTCGTAGAGGCAGATTAGGGGTCGCGAAGAAAAACGATTTCGATCAAATCGGCATTAGTGGACGCTCTTGTATGATGCTGCACTTTTCAACGGATTAAATGTTAACGTTTGCACGTAAACGAAAAAAAGTACGCTTTCGCCTGAAGAGCAAAATAACAACTGGTGGTAAACATGGAATATTCGAAGCTCTCCGCTGACGTGGATACTTCACACGTGGGTGCTTTCAAACCTCAATTGGATTCTACATTCATGTGGCATATCGATCACGTCCCTCAGAGGTATTGCCTTATTCGAAATTCGGCGTATTCATTAGTTTATTCATGAATTGGGATCACAGGGTACAGTTCGTGGCTGTCCAGTTGCAGAATTTTGAAGTACTGTGCAGCTACTGCAAACACGTATCTACTCCGGTCCTTGGTGAATCTATATTGAAGCTAAAATCACGTTTGCCAGAATTTTCGATCGAGTATCCGTGTTTTCGACTTCGATTCTCCACGCAATTTTGTTGCCCCCAAATCTCGAAATATTCTCTGCATATACTTCCAATCGTCAAATCTCGGGTGACGCCCACGAAGGGTATTTCAAAATGGATTGATTCTCAGTTGGAACTCAGCAAAATGGTGAGTGGCAGAGAAGCACAGTACAAAAAAAAAGTACGAACGTAGCACTCGCAATAATGGATACAGTGTTCTTGCATTCGTCGAGGATTCAGGCCAGAGAGCACTCTGTATATTTGATTAGGGGATAAGGGTTAAGGAAGATAGAAAATGTATCCTCTTCCAATGGTTGACTGTATTACTTAATTTCTCATTCACGCAGGATACCTAGGTGCGAAACGAATCAATCGGGCTATCACCCCTGGCTCGGCTCCATCCACCTCCCTGTAGTTCACCGCGTCCCACTGTCGTTGCCACCCCTAGCACGGTAGGTTGGTTCGTGCACCACTCGAAATCATGAATAATTCAGGCTCCCTGTGCAATTTATAACTCATGAGTCGGTGATACGTTCGTGTTACACATCGTGAATACATTTGTCGAGTTATTTCCACCGGTGCTATCACTCTTTGTCGCTCTATCTATTTCTGCCTCCCTCTTTCTATCCGAAAAGCATCAGTATCGTCACTTCCGCAGAATTAACCAAACATCAGGGAAACTGGTCGCTTTGTTGTTTAACGAGGAACGCAAAGATGCATGCAATTTTAACAATGCGAAAATTGTTGGTATTGACGAGTTTTTTTTATTCACAGGGTTCAACGAAACCTGGAAAAACCCGATAACGGGAGATTATTGGATATTGGCATGGCGGTGGTAGAAGTATTCCCATTTCACGATCACCATTCATCGCGCCATTTCCACTCATCTGCCTCGCCCAAGCGTACAGGCCCTCCGCGTATACACGGAGAAAATTCAACTTCGCAGTCATCATCGCAATCGAACTATGAATCTTCGTATGACGCTAATGGGGGAATTTCAGGCCGAGTGTAGAAGAAGAAGCCTCGTAATAATCATTGATGGCTATTCTGCATTACGGACGATACACGGACGACCGGATCTATTAGTCAGCTATTTTCCGTCGATCCTCCAGCCCTCTCATTCGTAGGTCGCTAATTATACGGTATAGGCTTCCTGGAAGTTTCTCGGAACTGTGTTCATGGCTTCCAATCATCCCTCTTGCCTCCACTTGTCTACTTGCCTACGAATCTATTGACGTTGCTTGTTACAGAGGATGATTCGACTGAGCTATGATATGTCCCAAACTGCGTCTTGTTAGTGGATATTACGGTTTGCATGATTCCACCCACTTGTTCATTCGAAAGTATAATGAAGAGACTGAGCAAGCTCAAGCTCAGAGCTGCGCGGAGAAACTTCATCAGGCAAGAGCCAATGATATCGTTCTAGAGCGAAAATGAACACAACTTTTGTACGTATGACGAAAGAAGATTGAGTGCTGCAAGTTTCACGCATCGGAAAGACAATTATTCTGCAGAGACGAGTCAAGGTATAGCTGATCTGTTTGTATTCCAAAGTTTGAGGAGAACTGTTGGTTTCGGCCGAAAGTACAAGAGAATAAGTGGAGAAGTGGCGAAGGGGGTGATATAGACAAGGTACATGGTTGAAGGAAATATGCGGGTTTGCGTTACATGAAATAGAGATCCGTTAACTCTTGTGTATAAGTACCTGCAGCAACGTGAGGATATCCCAGAGAGAGTACTTCTCCATACCTAAAACTCGGGTCTCCATGTGCTGGCTGTAAACTCTTCATTCCCAATAGTACCCACGTATAAAGTTGGCCTTCTCTAATTTCATTGGGTCCATGAGGACCTCCCACCCTTTCCTGGGTTCCATTTAGCTATCTCTTGCTCTCCCTCTCTCTCGGACACACATCCACGCACACTCTGTGAGTACGCGTGGGGGATGAAAAGCCAAACTGGTTAGCGTGGGAATGGAATTGTCTTGTAGTAACAGCTCTCCACCAGTGGGTGCAACACCAGTTCATTTGGAATCTAATAACTCTGTTATCCCGAATGAATGAGGCTTACGCAAAGATTTTGAGAACATAATCTCACGTTTGTTGGATCCGGCCACTCATGAGTATCATGGCCCAAGCGCCATACCTAATATCGCATCATGCGGTAATAATCCAGCAATGTATTAGTATACTTATGAGGACTTAGAAGAGAGAACAGATTTGCAATCATTGCATTGTCCCGTATGCAAATCAACACAATAATCGTAGAATTTTTGAATATAAAGTTTCAGGTTTCGAAGAATAATCGTAGAGACCGGATGAGGATCGTTTGGCTAAGCTAAAGGCGGGCAAAGCTGAGTTCAATGGACCAATGCATGCATCCCAAGAGCTTGCAAACCTGTCTCATTCGGAACTGTGCAAAGCTCCAAGTCGCTAGACACGAACCAGATGAGCGGCAACACCGGCGCGCCTATACTTTTGTTCTACACGCGGTAGGGTTGTTTCCCAGGGTGTAACGATCCTCCGGGAGTAATTGCCGAGTCGTTTTAGTTGACTCAGCACGGTTGGGGAATGAGCCGAATGAGGGATCGAAAGACAAAGAGAGAAAGGGAACGCGGGCATGGTCGGATAGTTGGGCAATGGCAAGGTAGAGCACGGTAGATCTTCGAAGCACCCCGTCCGCCGGGGGCGTGAAAGCAAAGAGGGGTTAGTTCTGTCACATTTTGTTGGGATTGTTGCGGCACGAACAACGAACATGGAGGAGCCGGGCGACTCGTTTACCGTGAAAGAGCTGCGTTCCCATAGCGCAACCCAGAACCACCAGTATTAACCCGTTAGAGTTTGCCAGTACAGTGAGAGAACGGCCATCTCTATTCCGTGGAAACTCCCCGTAAATTTTCCAAATATTTTCCGCTCGACGGTAAATCAAGGAACACCGTGAGCGCAAGTCCTCCACCAACACTCTCTCTCTCTCCCCTGCCACTATGCGATCTTTTACTCATTCGACGGACTCTCGCTCCCGCTTTCGCTCTCTTTTGTGTACATGGAGAGAAGAAAAAGGAGGGATGGAGAAAAAGATAGGTATATTCATGACCACCCAGGCAACCAAGCTGCTGCCTCGCACCATATGCAAAACGAGCGTTACCAAGTATATTGTGGAAAAGTCCTAGCATCTCTCTCTCTCTCTCTCTTTCTTCTCCCTCTGTTTTTGTCTCTTATTTTCCTGGTTTTAGTGAAAAGAAATCAACAGAGGCTCCGTTATTCCAACTGTAAAACTTGGGATCACGGAACGCAGCATGCGAGCCGCCAAATGGAGCAAATGCTGGATGTGTAGTTACGCAAAAAGTATATACATGTTATTACGAACCTTTTGAGGCTTAGGCAAATTTACATCAACACTGTCATACCTGTATTATGTGATGTTTCTATTGACACGAGTAGTTTCACTTATTTCCAACTATAGGATACTGTTATTCCGAACTTTATATGATGTCTGGATAGGGCGTAATACACATCGCACTATCTCGATTTTTTCCCATTGTCCAACGATTTAAAAAACCCCGCTTCGGAATACCTCCTTTGTCTTCTAATCCGTTCATTTCAGTTGCGAAAATTCATCAACGAAACCTATGTAAAACCTCCCGCAGGTATTCACGATTGTTCCATTATTCTTTCTCGTTTTTCTATAAAACCTATTCCCCTTCTCGCGATTATATTGCGCGCCGATTTCCCCGCTCGTGAGTAATGTATTTACCGATATGTACGGTAGGGTAACCACGGTGCCCCGAGGATTATACGCTGTGAGAGCACAGCGAATGAGGAGAATGGAGAGAAGAGAAAGAGGGAACAAAAAACGGGGTTACGGGTGCCGGAGGATCACGAGAAATCGGCTGAAAAGGTTTCCAAGTTTGTAGGTTAGGTAAACGGCGCGGGTGTAGGTGGTGCTGGTGGATGGGAACGTTGCTGGTCCGGGGAATGTCGAATAATCGACGAGCTGTAGTATCGTTCCCGTCGTCTCTTCGCTCTATGTGCGCCACTGATGTCGATGGATTCCTAACCGCTCTCTGTGACGAGGCCCGCGCCTTTCCTTGCGCTCCATTCCGAACGTTCATCTAGCCAGGTTAACGGATCGCGGCTGACGTAACTTTGGACCCAGCAAGTTTAACCTCGAACTGACAGACACTTAGTCTAGATTTAACTGCTACTTGATCAGGAAATCCATGGCTTCACCTTGATAAATTGCGCCCCTTTTGTGACGAGTAAAACCGATGAGGCTTCTCGCCTTGGAGCTTTTGCTAATATGGCGCTTTCTTCGTGCTCGATGAACACTCGTATACCTCAATGTATCATACACTTTGGCAATTCATTCGGGAGAAGTTTCATGCCTTCCAAATCCAAGATTTGCCGCAAATATTGTTCAGATCATGCACTCACCGTCGTATCAATTTTTAGCTACGTATTTCCACGTGCAAAGCCTTTCATATATAAAATTCGAACATTCGTCATAATGTCGCACGATGTCCCTATGAATATCGCGATCTTTTTCTCACAATGCGGCGCACTGTTTTCCAACTACCCGTGTGCATAACTCTCCTGGAGCATGTTTTATTTATTATTCTCAGTGAACGCCGTAGGACCGAACGCAACAGCAATCCTGAAGGTCCTTTCGCGTCGTATCTGATTTTGGCAGAAGAAGAGAAACTTCCACTTGGTCCCTTGGCGTTGGGCCATAGATCTATCAACTTGATTATTCTCGTATCATCCATTGGCTATCACTCATCGTAGAATCTTTGACAATGCGTGCACGCAACCTGACATAGCATGATGATCGTTGACGCGAACGTTTTCAACCTGTCTTACGCGGTGTGGCTTAGCAATGTCTGATAACCCTCCATCAAGTGTCATCTACACGTGGCACATGTTTTTCACAATCATCTGCACCAGGACATTGACAGTTGGAACGAAATGTCACCCGACCAGGTGGATCACATGTCAAGTTTACACTTTCTCCTCGGCATCCCAATGTGCTTTCCGAAGTCTAGATTCATCAACTCATGGTTCTACCATAAATCGGGACTGCAGATTAAAAACCATTTGTCTGATTGCGGTCGAGACCATAGCCAGGAATTCTTATACAATCCTGAAGAATAATTGTAATACTATTTGTTTGTGGCTTCCCGTAGGAACGCGGAGGGAAGATCGAGAGATAGGGAGACAGAAAGAGATACGCTAATTCTCAACACCGCACGAGAACAGTAAATCTTATGGAGAAGAGAGTAAGCTGCTTAGCGTTGCCGGAGGGGGCCGAGGTGATTTCAAGAACATTGTATAGCAATAGATTGAAACCCAACTGTACTGTACGAAACGGGAACGTCGGAGATACCGTCGCATCTCGTAAAGTGCACGGTGGTTGGAATGGATATTCTATCCTCCCCTCGATGCCGTAGTACTTCCACTAGTTGCCGAGAGGCAAGGAAACGAGAGGGACCAAGTACGGCAGAGGAACAGCATACCACTACACCCCTACAGAAAGCACTATAGAGTTCGACGTAAACAAGCGTTCCTACAGCGAAGCTTTACGAAAGCAAAGAATTAAATCTTCGACTCAGGTTGCGTTTTGCTCCTGTCTAACATCTACGGTGGAGTAGTATTTGAACGCCGATAAAAGGATCGGGTGCGGCATTTGCTCAAGCTGGTTGCTCATTAGTCTACGTACAAGTGTAAATGGACATCAAGAATGAAGAACAAGAACACCAAAAAAGAAGACTGCAAAACTGAAAAATACTTCACCGTTACGATAAAATGGCTTATAAGGGGGCGTGCACATATTACGTAACGCAAATTTCCCTATTTTTGATGCCCCCATCCCCCCACGTAACGGAACCGTAACGCTTGGCCAGACCCCCCCCCGCCCCCTTATTCCGTTACGTAACGGGTGCTTCGTCGTCAATAATTGCGATTTTTTTCATAAACATAACTAATTATGAAAGGATCGGGTTTATACTCATTTTATGAAGTACATATTCATCTAGTTTTATGAAAATTTTTATGACAAAATATTGAAAATTAATCGAGATATATGCCTTGATTTGACGACGAAAAAAAAAATTCTCTTTATTGTCCTATCGATATCTGTATGAAAGGTTATCTGTAAATTACAAGTCAACAATTTATCGATATCTATACAAATGTAGCTATCGTTATGCGTAGCCGTTTTTTTATTTTGTTTTTTTTTTACAAAATGCCGACAGTTTGAACATTTTTTTCTATTTTCAAGCCTCTTTTTCTGTATTCAAGCAGTCTTTTAAAATAGTAATTATCAAATGTTCAAAACGCGGATACGTACAGCCTTCGTCACTGCCATTACAAAAATGTTTTTTTTTAAATTGAAAATCGGTTGATAAGTTTTTAAGTATTCGCTCGAACAAGGTCGAAAATACTAGTTTCAAGAAAAACGCGTTCAAAGTGTTCGTTCTGTGTTTCTTGATGTGAACTTACGATTTTTTCTAGAATATTGATACTTACATTGAAGTATCAAATCGCGGGCGATATGGCGGTTCTTCATCTTCATGATAGTTCACAAAATAATAAGAGCCTGTACTTTATCTATTGTATATGATGCCACACCTGTAGGGACTGAGGGCACTAACCGGTCGCGCTACCTGTTCTCACCAAAGTGACTATAACTCCGTCAATTTTCGGACTTGCGAATAAAAATATTGCCAACATATTTTTCAATATATGTACGTTCAAGAATTACAAAAATAAAAAAATGTCCTTCAAATTTTGCTTAGCAGATGTAGGAAAGCTACTGTGCAGGTTTTCGCACAGTGATTTTCCCCCTCAACTGACATTGCGTATAGGTAGCTGTGAGCTGTTCACGGTAAAATTGCACTCGAGGTTTAAATTAAAAAATTGAACATGCAGAAATTTTGCTATCTGGCAGTTTTAAAATCGTGACGTAACGCAAACCTTGACCCCCCCCCCCCCCCCCCACACGTATGTAGACCATAACGCCTGGCCGAACCCCCCCAATTACGTTACGTAATTTGCGTACGGCCCCTAAGAGGAAAAATCACACTTCACAGTTTACCCATTCTTTATTGGTTTAATAAATCCTCAAATCGTCACTGCAGTATTCATGCAAGGGCTTTGTGCAGGTCTCTTATTCCAATGATCTGGAGTGTTCAAATTTTCAATATCGCGGTGCTGCGTACATACTCATGATCGCGTGTGTGTATATATATCTATATCTATATATATACATATACATACACACACACACACACACACACACACACACACACACACACACACACACACACACACACACACACACACACACACACACACACACACACATATATATATATATATAAATCACGAGAAAAACTTTTCAGCCATCGCGAACCCCTACAACTTGGCAAGCATCCCTTGAAGCACGAGGCACTGCAATATTCAGTTTCACGATTGAAAATAAATGTAATCCGCATTCGTGAATTCGTATACTGTATGTGGTATCCTCGATGCAAGTTGATTTCTCCAGGACTTTCGCGTACACCAAGAAGATATCCGATGCAGGAAAGTTGTTTATGAATGTAGCGGCAAACATTATAGCTCGGTTGTAGTGTAGAACATACGATGTACGAGAGTGCATCGCGGAGAGCGAATGGGCTTGTACGACTTTACCGTACGAGCCTGTGGGTAACCAATAATCTCATCTCTCCCGGAGCCCAACTAAGTGTCCATTTGTTGAGGAGATGATGGAAGCCCCGTCAGCAAGGAGAAACGGTGAACATCGTAAGACTAAACGGGCGATCGTTTCAACGCGCATCATCACTGTCGGGAGACTATTATCATCATCTCAACGCAGAATCTTGAGTGCGGTCGAAGGATAGCGAACCTTCGGTTTCCAGGTTTCAGTCTGTGTACAGAGAATGAACCTCGTCGGAGACGTTATCCTTTGCAGCTAAGCAACTATCGGTACTTTGTCTTTGCTCCCATCAATTCTGTGAGGCAGGAAAATTGCGTTGGGGACGATATCCGGGTGCCGATATCAGGGGAATCGCGATGACAGTACGCCAAACGATCTTTCGTCAAAGTGGATAAGAATATCCCAACGATTGATCCAATAAGAATATCTCGTTGGGAAAATAGTGTTTAGCGGAGTATCCTACATGGGAAGTATCCCGTAATAAGGGGTGTCTTAAAATGAAGTGACATTTTAAATTGCGCGCCATTTTTTTTGTGGCGAACATAGAGTACTGATGTTTGCAAACTGGCATCGGGAAGTATTTAAGGTTAGTGATAGAGAAATACACGATCGAGCAACGCATAGAAATTGTGAAAATTCACTAAAATAATGGCGAACATATTGGCGATGGCGCAACCAACCCAAACAAACCCAAACAATGCAGTTATTGCAGACTAAGTTTCATGGTCGTGTTATCTCGCGTCGCGGCGATGTGAATTGACCACCAAGATCATGTAAGTTGACGCCTATGGACTTCTTTCTTTGGGGTTTTCTGAAAGGGAAAGTTCATTCCAATGATCCACAGCCCATTCTGAAGCTCACGGAAGCAATTGGACGCACACGCATAATGTTATTGAAAATTTGGTCAAAAGAGTGAAGGTTTGCAAACAGAGACAAGGCGGCTATTTATCGGATATTGTGTTCCACACATAACATCCATGTCTGTACCTTGTATTAAAATAAAAATATTTGTACTTATCAATTAAATAATACGTTTTATTAATCAATTAAAATGTCAGGTCAATTTGAGACACCCTTTACTTTCTCACGATCTCGCCACGATGTTTCCGTTCTACCCCCATGGAAATTTATGTATGTAAAATATATGCAGAAAATATATGCTACATATATATATATATATATATATATATATATATATATATATATATATATCGGTCGCATATATAGTGACGAAAAATAGAATAATACGTATATATTCAGTATATATGCACCAAATATATGACGCATATATGACCCATATATTTTCGATATATTTTTCTGACCAAAACATATATGCTACGTATAAACACTATATATGATGCATAAACGAGGCATATACGACGCATATATTTTCGATATATTTTCAATCTATTTTTTTGTCAGAAAAATATATCAAAAATGTATGCTTCATATATGACTCATATATGTGTCATTTATGCGTCATATATGACACATACATTTTTGATACATATTCCTGACAAAAAATATATGCTGTGTATAAACACTATTACAGTTAAACTTAATAAAACTTAAAACTTTAACTTTAAAAAACTTAACTTACAGTTAAAGTACGCTATTACATATAAACACTATGCGCAGCATATCACAGATATGCGTAGCATATCTGTATATATGTGGCATATACGTGCCATTTATGCAGTATATATGTGGTATGTACGCAGTGTATATGCAACATATATGCTAAATATATGTGGTATATATGCAGGGTTCATGCTACATATATCATTGATATATGATACATTGATATACAGTAATACCACGCATATACATCTCATATATAAAAACGTTACGAAAATTAGAATTTGGCACATATATGCAACATATATTTTCAATATACGGCATACATTTCACATATATTACAATTATTAATAAAATAAATTTGCAGTATATTTTTGCGTATATAAATTTCCATGGGGGTGGTATCGTAGTAGTATGGTGGCCGATTAGGCATTTGGGAAAATTTACGTAACTCGCTATCTATGAAACTTGTTCGGTTTAGGTTTGGGGGTTTGTTTCCCAATTAAAGTGTGTCGAGGAAAAATCCTCCTTTCTAAGAAACTTTTGCAGAGCACTCCTCCTTTAAGGGCCAGTCCACTTTGGAGCCACGAAAAAAGGCTATTTTCGCGATTTTTTTTGAGTATTTTATAAAAGATATGAATATAAAAGTTGTTGGGCTTGATAAATAAAGTCTTGAAATACATAAAAAAATGGTATTCATTTTTATTCATTTTTAAGTACAAAAACTCTAGTTTAACGTAACGCCTCAAAAATAGATGGGCTAGGTAGCTCCATCACAACTCGGCAACGGCTTGTTTGAAACCAAAAAAATCAAAGTCCATTAGATTCAGTATGACACCAGCTACAAAATGACCCTCGGATATAAAGTTTTATCAAAAAATGAAAAGATGGCAGATAAAAAACGAAAAAAGTAAAAAAAAAACGCGTTTTTTCGCAGTTTTTCGCGAAAAATGAGTAAAAATAAAAATTTTAAAACCATCGAGGATCATCTTGTTGCGAATCATGTTTACAATATGTGGTTCAAATTTCAAGAGAATCGGTTTATTAGTTTTAGAGATACGATGGAGCTAGATTTTAAAAACGTTGTTTCGAGAAAAACGCGTTTGAAGTGTATACTATGATAAACTCTTAATTATTCTTGAACCTTTCTCGCACGATTAAGGATAATGCTGCCGGTGAGAATTGGGCATAACACACGGACGTCAAGTAACAGGGCACCAAACGAAAACGCACTTATCAAAATTGATGTCATCTTCAAAATAACATCCCACTAAAAATATATATATTTAGAATAGCAATGCTTTGCTAATTCAAGCGAAACATTAGGAGAACAATTCTAAAAATTAACAACCAATTTGTGCCATTCTCGTTACCTAACATGATTGGCTGGATGCCTCCAGTTTCATTCACATCCATCAGTGGAGCTGCGTCACAAGATGCACAATTTCGGCCAGTCTGACCTGCTTAGTTTAGTAGTTTCTTTCTGGGGTCATCCTCGCTAATACCTATTTTCCTAGGGAATCATTATACCGGAGCGATTTTCAAGATAGTTTTTCTCTGGAATATCTGTCAGTGGAACATTTTCCACTGATATGTGTGGACGGGATTTAATTGGCCGTCACGATGACATTCATCATAGATGCAATCCTATTGCATCAGACCCACCTCCACCCCTCCCATGTCATTGACCTTTCATTTCCAAGCGCGTTCGCTGCGGTTTTTCCTTGCAGAAGCTGTTCACCAAACGCGTAACTAGAGCTGGCCAGGGGAGGGAAAAAATCCGCAGCGGTGGACATAGAAAATTCTGAAGAAAATAGTTCACATGGTGATTTCGCGAGGCCAAAATTCCTATCTTCCGGATGACGGTGGAGATCCCGCGGCCTCACTAAACGAGGTGGTCCGCAGGTTCTGGAGATTCTGCGAGACGGGTGCATAGCGTCACAGAGGATGGCCCGGTAGCAGAAGCAGCAGAATTCACCTATTCGTTTTGGTCGTTCGGCGCAACGAGTTACTGTCTTTCGTTAGTCGGTTGGCTGGGTTCAACCAGTGCGGCCGGATTTTCTCTGGGGCTAAAACGCGGAGATAGGGGGATCCGCAAGTCCCACGAGTCATGCTGAATGTCGCGCGTGAACCGCCCTAGTACTCTCTCGTGTGGAAACTTTTATTCCACTAGCGCTGCCCCATTTATTCGGTGCGGCCATCCGCCTGTGCGAGCGCTTCTCCAGAAATCCTCGGTGCTTTTCAAACAGTCGGATCGCCGAGGCGAAAACTCGTCGATTCATGAAAATGCCCTTGCTCCGTTATTCCCTTCATATCTCTCTCTCTCTCTCTCTCTCTCTCTCTCTCTCTCTCTCTCTCTCTCTCTCTCCCGCCCTCCCTCCCCCCACTCGCACAAACAGAACAATGTAACGACAACAACATGCCTCGGGATGCAATGGATTAAGGCGTTACATCAGAGTAGAAAGAAATGTTGGCCGTGTTTTTTTTATTGGCTTAAATTGTGCATAAATATGATAAGAATGATATACGAAAAGAATTATACGCGAAAAGAATGTTCAACAATTGTCAAATCGCACTGTCCGCGGCACCTCCAAGCTCTCCGAAACGCACGAAACGGCCTGGATGGTGAAAGCAGCAATTTGGAGTTATTTAGTCCAGTCGGTGTATACAAAATATAAGACCTAAGGACTGAAGACCTACTCTCAAAATTCTCCGGTGGGTATACGTAGAATTCCATCAGTCCAGCTTCAATTGAAAGTGACAGCTTGAATTCCATCGTGTTCAGAATTCTGAATATGGTCAGAATTCAAATGACAGCTCGAATTCCATCGTGTTCAGAATTCAAAATGTGTTCAGAATTCAAGTGACAGCTTGAATTCCATCGTGTTCAGAATTCAGAATATGTTCGGAATTCAAATGACAGTTTGAGTTCCATAGCTCCTGAGTCAATTTAGTAACTTTAAACGCGTTTTTCTCAAAACTACCCGTCTTAAGATTGTTGCTTAAAAATATTGGGATGAATACATATCAATGAAAAGTTTAGCCGTTATGGTATATTTGATGAATGTACTGACAAAAGGAGAATAGAGATTTCCGCACTCGATTGTTAATTACTAAATTTTGAAGTTTACGTCAATCTCCACTTGGTGGCATTGGTTGTATGGGGCAACATTGTTACTGTTTCAGTTTCTCGCGTCTAGCTTCCGCATTTGCGAAGAAAGTGACCCAAAAAACGAATATCGTGTGCAGGAACTATCCTGTACATAACAATATTGCCGAAAATAGACAGGTTACCGATCGAATTAATGAGAATGTATGAAAAATATGCGACCAGTTTACGAAAAAGTGAGGCTTGTTCGGAGGTATGTATTGAAACGTGAGAACCTCGGAACTATGGGAATGGCAGAACCAATCGAAGACATAGCGAATTTCAAAAACGTCAAGGGGTCTTCTCACTTTAGACGCTAAAAAGGCTATTTTCATGAATTTTTTGATACGGTTGTATTAAAGATATTGATATAAAAGTTGTTACACTTAACAAATACACTTTTAAAATACATAAGGAATTTTTTTAAATGTATTTAAGTCCTTATTTATAGACGAAAATGGTAGTTAAAAAAATGTCCTAAAAAAATTTTAGGTCTGCGCTGTTGACGATATCTCGGAGATGGAACATCCGAAACAAAAAAATCAAACGGTTTCAGAATCAGTATGTTAATGGCTATAGCGTATATCATACGATTTTTGATATGTGCAAAAATAACAAAATAGTGGCCATTTTTCGAAAAAACAAAAAAACGTGTTTTCACCGTTTTTGGCAAAAAAAGTAAATATCAAAATTTAAAAAAATCCCTGATATGCGCTATAGCTATAGTTGTAAAGAATATGTGGTTAAAATTTCATAAGGATCGGTTGTTTCGAGAAAAACGCGTTCAAAGTTTGTTTGAGTTGCATAAATACATAAAAGAAATTATTTTATGTATTTCCAAAGTGTATTTATTAAGCGTAACAACTTTTATATCAATATCTATAATATAAACCTATAAAAAAAATCATGAAAATAGCCTTTTTCAGCTTCTAAAGTGAGAAGACCCCTTAAAGTCAAATGCGAGTAAGGGAAAATTATTCATTTATTAAAAATTATGTATTCCGTTTTTCTAGCTTCAGTGAGCATAGGACGATGCTTGTGGGTACGAGCACCGACAAATCGTATTTTCCTTCGGGAACTTTGCGGCGCAATAATATTGTTTTTTGAATAATTTGTTGCCTCCTTTTACTTTGACATAACCTCTGGAAACGCCAACCAGCACGGAACGCGCAACACAGCTGCCACCTGTGAAAGTCACTGCAGTCAACCTAACAGCCTCGAATTATGAGAGACCGTGCGACGTTGCCAAAGCTCGTGTCTCCATTAATAGGAGTTCGAAACGTCGAAAATTAACTTTCTGACAATCCTAACTCGTTCAAATTAACATATATGTAAATAATAATTACGATTATCTATGCACATGTACATTTGAACATTTTCGCGATATTAATTCGTACACATCATTAACATTTTGCTACAATAAGTTGGCACTGGTGATGTCACTCGGTGTATTACCATAGGAGCTTCGTTTCTCCCCCCGCTCTTTAAAAACGATTGAGCAACAACCTTAAATGGAGAGAACGCCTAATTCAGGCAGTTTTCATCCGATTGACTTGACAGTTTTAACGATAGCTTCTTAGATAGATTTTTCAAAGAAGTACACACGATTTTTACGATTCATCAACAATTCTAGTTTCTGTAAACAAATTAAGGCCGATTTTTTTATAAACGTTTCGTTTTTTCAATCAAAATGATGCCATTTTGGGGAGTAACCATATTTTTTTTTAATAATCCCGTGTACTTCTCTAGCAAAACTAAAGTGAATGACGAGATTTGTTGTAAGTGCTAATCCATTCAAGTACTCCGACCCCCCGCAGAGCGCCTAAACAAGGCTCTTACTATATAGCCACAGCTAAGCCGTTGTTTTGGATTTTTTTATACATTTTTTTCCTGAATACATCAACACATGTAAAATAAACCCTCCAAACCTCATTCTGATTACTTCTGTAGTATTCTCAAAACGAGTTCCCAAAAAAGTCTTATTTTTCGGTGAGCTACATAGATGTAACGTCTTAAAGGGCTATTTTACCCTAGGTGGGTAAAGAATTCCATTTTCCGAAAATATTTTCATTCGGTAGTATCACCTTTTAGCTACATTCCCCAAAAATTTCATTGAAACATTCATAAAATTGCATGAGCCACAGCTTCTAACAGTTGGCCGGGAGAGCGGTAGCAGTACCATACTTCAAACTTTAAGGGATTACCCCCACTTGCGATTTTGAAAAAATCGATTTTTTTAATTGCATTTTTTTGAAGTATAAGTATCTGAGAATATGTCCTGAAAATGTCAAGTCGATCCGAACAAAATTGACTGAGAGATGAGCGTTGAAAGAGAAGAATCCGCGTTGAAAGAGAAACTTTAAACGCGTTTTTCTCAAAATGGCATTTCTGAAGTCGGTGACCAAGATTACTCGAACACTAATGAACCGATCTTCTTGAAATTTTGCAGGCTTATTTAATACATAAAAATGTAGTCTTTAATCGTTCGATTTTTTTTTCGAAAAAAAATGGCCGTTTTATAGCCAAAAAACGGCCGTTTTTTTCGTTACAATCGAACCATTAACTTTTACTGTCCGCTATTTTGTGAAAAATGAATATTTTTTAAGAACCTTCGATTAAAGACTAGTTTATACTTATATTTGACTAAATCCATCCGTATTTTTTTTCAGATGATCCACTTCGCCGCAATGTTGGTCACCGCAAACCGTGTATATAAAAACATTATATCATTGACGGCCATTTGCCACTAAACAATGTAATATTTTTCAATAAAAAAATTACTGAAAGTTCTTCAAGATGTGTTCTTTAAGATGGTATATTGAGCGATTAAAAAAGTTCTGTCGTTTTCTTTTTAAAAAATCATGAAAAAGGCCTTTTTGCGCCTCAAGTGGGGGTAATGCCTTAAACGCATTTTTCTCGAAACACTGTTTTCAAAGTCGGTGGACATGATATCTCAATAACCGCTTTAAGAATCATACCCAAATTTGCAGGACATACGATGAGAAACACTTAAAGGTCGTTGACGATCGCACTTTTTAAAAATCGACATTCATTTCTAAATAAAAACGTAAAAATGATTACTTTCTTCATAAATTTTGTGTGCTCGAGTTTCAATTCGTCGCCACGTTGTAAAAAAAAAATGATAGAAAAAATCGCCGATCGTCAACGACTCGCATTTATCGTTGACTTAAATACCCCGTTTGGTTTTTAGATTTCGGATGGACCATTCAAGTGGGAGCGTGTCCACCGCCAAACGTCGCGAAAAAACTTCATCATCTGCCGGTGGCCATGTTTTTGTTGTTCTTCTGTATTGTTTAGTGATGTTTTTAAAAGTCTCTGCACATGTTTATTTTCACCAACCGTTTCACCAACCAAAAAAATCGGAATTTGGCTGTTGTTTTCGGGCCTCTGGGAGCCGTAGCTCCATAAGCGTTCCGCCAGCCACGTTCCGACATGCATCTCGAACCCTAGACCACCAGATTGCAAAAGCTCGCTATCCATTCCCAATTCCAAGGGGTGAAAAGCTCACCTTACCGAAGGCATTCCCAATCAACGAGACCTTCATTTCTACGGCACGGAAAATGTGTCTTCCTCATTCATACGCCGGGTCCATCATCGTTTGACGCCCGCAGCCTTCCGACTAATTCAGTTTTATCTCGCGATATTCGCTGAAAACACATTGAATTCGTATTCCCGTCACGATCGTCGTTTCGCGGTGTTTTCCCGTGGCGCCGGAGGAAAAGCTCAAATCGATCGATGGCTCAAGATAGCGCGCCTCGTAGTTTATCAGCGAGAGACAGTGGTGCGGGAAGGACGAGTGGAACGAGCATTGCATGATCTTCGAGCATCCCCCAAGGCTGAATGAGCCATAGCGGGTCCTCTCGTTACGAATTTCGTGGTTATAAAGACTGTATCTACCCCGTTTCGATATCGGGGCCTTCGGACGCTGTTGCTGCGTTATATCGTACACCAGTTCCACCCTGTATCTTGGGCTTTTCGCTTCCGCCTGAACAATTTGGTATGCGTGCTTGGTTGCCCGGACGTGTAGATAGAGGTGTAAAATATAGTGAGTACCGGGGCAGGGTGAACAGAGAGAGAGAGAGAGAGAGAGAGAGGCCGGGTTAACTCTGGCAAAGTGGGGTCGGTGACTTAGATAAGATCGTATAGGAAGTCGGCCTGGTGTAGGATGAATCCTACCAAACTCCCGTGCGGATCGTCGCTTCGACTAAATCAGTATACACACACCCCCAGCCCACATCTGCGGCCATAATAACGATACGCAATCACAATATTATGCGCGGAACCCAAACGACACTAGGGAACTTTTATATACGCGTGCCGCAACACTTTTCCGATAATATTTTTATACCGAGCCTGTTTCACTGCTTCCGTCTCCGAATAATCCGATTAAACATCGATTTATCAGAAAATACAAGGGGGATTCCACCCGGTGCGATCGCGGATCTTTGCACATCACTGCAAATACAAATGTGTTGTTTTTACACACTTAAGGCGGTCCTCTAGTTTCTCGGGTCGAAAGAATCGATTTTTTTTCTTCATAAATCACATCTACAACATGTGTAGAAAATGTGTGCCAAAGGATTTTTCGATATTCGAAGTCACAAGTTACGGCCCTGGAACGGAGCAGGTGAGCGCTGACCATTGTATTGATATCCCTAAATCTAACTGCTACCTGAACCTTCTGTGAATTAGGCCCGAGTAAAGGGGAGCCGAGACCGTTGACAGACGCTTTCGAATATTGACTAAGACGCCGTCAAGCGTCTATCTAATAAAGACATTGGTGGGAAAGGTGCAGGAAAACTTACTGATAAATTGATTGGTGAGATGACAACGTATTATGGATTAGCTATTCGGAGACATCCAGATTCTATCGAGGAAATGAGAAAGGAAATTTGGGCAACATTCTTTCACAAGATTTCCACAGACAGCAATCCACAGCATCAAAATTGTCCTGCAGGCGAATCTAGTTGGTGCAAATGGCGCAGAGCTGAGTTTCTCGGAGAGGCTGAGCAATTCAAACACAATAAACTGCCTCTTTCTGCAGCAGTTCAAAAAGTTATAAAGCCAATTTATGAGGATTTATCCAAAGAAGAATTGTCAAGCAGATGCCTGGGAGCGGAAACTCAAAATAATAACGAGTCGCTGAATTCGTTAATCTGGACTTTTGCTCCGAAGCACCTCCATTCTGGGCCAAAAGTGGTTGAAATCGCCACGTATCTCGCTGTCATAATCTTCAACGAAGGATTCAAATCTATCCTGAAGACCTTGGAAACCATGGGTGTGAAAATCGGCCCACAAGCTAAAGGATATGTTCAACAGCGTGATAGCTCTCGGATCGACCGTTCAGAAAGGCGCACGAGTGATGCTGTAAAACAGGCCCGAATCGCGAAAAGGGAAGACGGAGCAGCTCTGCGTGACTTCCAAGAAGAAGAGGAAGGCCTATTGTATGGTCCAGGCATAGCAGATTGACGGTGAGATGAAATTTTTAGTATAAATCACATGCGCGAACTTTCAAACGCGTTTTTCTCGAAACACCATTTTTCGAAACGGTGACCACGATATTTCTGAAACTACTGCACCGATCTTGTTCAAATTTATACAGCATCTTTAATATGTTATAAGCCAGCGATTGAACTAGGATTATCATGATTGGTTCGATACTTTTTTTTTGTACGAGCGAAAAACTTAAGAAAAAAAGAGTAAAAAATAGAATGTAATTTTCAAAAGCGTATTAAATAGTCAATTTTTGTAATTTAGAATTCACTCTAGTTCAATCGCTAGTCTTAAATATGACGATTAAAATGCCGTTTGGTTTTTTGATTTCAGATAAGCAGAACAGCCGCAATCTTGGTCACCGTCAAGCACCTCTTTCCCTTGATGTCTTCCTGTCGGCCACTATAACCTTTATTCTATTATATATCTTGACTTCAAAAAATTTGTAAAGCTTATTTAAATGTTAATAAAGATTATGCAAAAACAATGAGATTGATTATTTCGATGCTTTGCCCGTAAAAAATTATTGAAAAAGCCATAAAAAAACAGCCGAGAAACTAGAGGACCGCGTTAAATTATGTCCCGTGTTATTTTTGTTCGTGTGTTGTTTAGTTCAATGTGTGTGAATATGCGTGTTGTATGTTGATTCTACACGCGTTACATGGGTTCAAATGAGCGTGTTATTGATGGGGACAGCTACGAAGGTGTGTAATAATTTAATGCGTAAACTTGTACACTCACGTGTATAATTTTAACGCATTACGTGTATAATTGTAACGCATTACGTGTTACCAAATGCATAAGTGTGTAGAATCAACATGGCGACGCGTGTCTAGCCTTTGTGCCGTGTTATTTCTACATACTTTGAACATACGTCAAACACGCCTAGTTTTTGCAGTGCAGGCATCCTGGACTCCCCCTTTATGGCTTTCGTTTCGTTATGCACATCTGCAACACGATGGCATAAATATGCATACGCAGACATGATTACTTATATGCATATACCTGTTCTTAGTGGCAAACATCCGAATAGTCGAGTCACGTTTGTGGCGGGAGCCTCGGATGTCGATGCCTATGGAATATGTTTATTGAATAAGCATCCTACCTTTGGCTGCTATCGACAACCTATCCTCGGGCCTATACGACCGCACTGCTGGTCCACTATACGCTCGAGAAATTGGTCATCAAATTAAGACGTTAGATGTGAGGAGAATATTTTCGGGATTTTTTATCGTTGGCTCGAATGGTGTATAAACATTGGAAGAATGATATGCAAAAGGGATTATCGGCGAAGAAAAATTTGAATGATTTCAAAGCACATTTTCCGAAGCGTCGCCGAGCGCCTCGAGACACACGAAATAGTCTAGACGGTGAAAGTAGCAATTTGGAGTCGTTCAGTCCAGTCGGTGGAGTAAAAATGTATGACCTTATGACTGAAGAACCACTATCAAAATGCCTCGGTGGGTGCACACAGAATCCGAATGAGAACTTGAATTCCAACGTGGGGATGATAGCTCCTAAATCAGTTTTGAAAATTAGAATCCATTTTTCTCGAAACCACGTTTTTTGAATATTATATATGGCTTCTGAGATAGATTCTTTAAGGGGTCTTCTCACTTTAGTCGCTAAAAGAAGACTATTTTCACGAATTTTTTTGGAAGGTTTTAATTATAGATATTGTTATAAAAATTGTTGCATTTAATGAATACACTTTCGAAATGCATACAAATTTTATTTATTTATTCAAGTCGCTATTTATGGACGAAAATGGTAGTTGAAAAAATGTCCTAAGAAATGGTAGGTCTGCACTATTGATGAAATCTCGAAGATGGATCATCCGAAACAAAAAAATCAAATGGTTTTAAGTTCGGTATGTAATGGCTATAGCGCATATCATACGATTTTTTATGTATAGAAGAATAACAAAATGGCGGACATTTTTCGAAAAAAACGTATTTTCTTCACTGTTTTTGGCAAAAGAAAATAGTAAATATCATTTTTTTAATCCTTGATATGCACTGTAGCTATTGTTGTAAAGAATATGTGGTTAAAATTTCATAAGGATCGGTTCAGTAGTTTTGAAGATTTTATCAACAAGCCGTCGAAAAACGTTGTTTCGAGAAAAAAACGCGTTTAAAGTTCTTTTGGGTTAAATAAATAGGAAAAAAATCCTTTTTATGTATTTTATATATCTAAAATATCCAAAAAATTCACGAAAATAGCCTTTTTTACCGTCTAAAGTGAGAAGACCCCTTAATGAGCTATATCTACCTAGGTGGTCCAAAAATTGCTATTTCCAAAAAGATTTTTATTCGAAAGTATCACCTTTTAGCTATATTCCCTGAAAATTATATGAACTACAAGTTCCAATAGCCGGCCAGGCGAGCGGTAGCAGCACCATACATCAAACTTTAAACGCGTTTTTCTCGAAACACCGTTAAAAAAAATCATTCTACAAATCGACGATCGGCAACGACTTGTATTTATCGTTAAATTGAATAACCCGTTGGGTTTTTAGATTTCAGACGGACGTTTAAGCTGAAGAGTGTCCACCGCAAAACGTCGCGAAAAAAATTCATCATCTGCCGGCAGCCATGTTTTTGTTGTTTTTCTCAATTTTTTGGTGATTTTTTTAAAAGGCCTTTTTTTATGGATTTTTTTTAAGAGGATCATTTTTTTAAAAGGATTTTTTTAATGTACCTTTCTGTTAAAAAAAATGCATTCCTTTTCCACAAACCGTTCCCCAGAATAAAAATCGGAATTCGGCCATGTTTTGGGGTCTCCAGGTAGATGAACACACGATTTTGACGATTCATCAACAATTATCGTTTTAATGAACAAATGAGAGCCAATTTTTCCAGCGAAAGTTTTTGCTTTAATTCAATATAATGCGATTTTGCGGCAAAACTATAACTTTTCATTATCGTGTGTATTTCTCCAACAAAACTCATGTAAATGCCGATTTTTTTTCTAGGTGCTGATCCATAAAAGTTCGTTGTCTTCCTGCTGAGAGCCTAAAAAACGTTCCTAGCGTAGCTACGACTGAGCCACCATTTTACTACATATTTTTTGTATACTTCAATCCATGTAGAACAAACCCTTAGAACGTTACTTTGATTGCCTTTTTGAGCATTCTCAACAAAAAAATCCAAAGAAGTTGCATTGTACGGTGAGCCACATAGATGTAGCGCCTTGACCTCCGGCGAGAGCTTTTCTTCTGGCGAGTAAAAAATTCTTTCTACGGCAGAGTCCACGTAATAACAATGCAATTAAGGCCGCTCTAGAGGCCGCAAAAATAGGCTTTTTGGGGATTTTATTTCAGAAAAACTACAAAATAAATCCAGATTACATAAAAGGGTGTTTATCATACACATCAGTGACTGTATACAACAATTTTTTTGCAAGCGATTAATTCCAAATGGCGGCTGTACAGCGTTTATCTCAAAACTGTATTTTTTAAGTTCGCCGGAAACACAACTCAGTCAATTTTCAACCGATTCACTTCAAATGTTGAATATATCTTGAAAAATACATTGTCTATGGAAGTACGTAGGATTTTTTTTACATCGCATAGTTCATTTGTTATCAACATTTATCTGACGATTTTTTTGGCGAATTTTTCACTTTCCACTTTAGAAGTGCGTTATTTGGCCAAAACCAATATATCGAAAAAAATCCTACGTACTTCTATATCAGTTATTATATATAATTGAAAAAAATTCATTGGCTCATTATAATTAAAAAATTACAGGAGCTGTTTGTCCGGCCCTGGAAAAACAGAGACGTCATCGCAAAAACGCTGCACAGCCGCCATTTTGAAATTAATCGCTTCAAAAAAAATTATTGTACACAGCCACTGATATGTATGATAAACACCCTTTTTTGAAATCTCGATCTATTTTGTATTTTTTCTGAAAAAAAATCCCCAAAAAGCCTATTTTTTCTCCCTCGAGAGTGGCCTAACCCCTTAAGAACAGTTCGGAGCAAAATTCTTCTAAAAAATTATTTGAAGCTTCTGGTCCACAGAGGTTGAAAAAGTATATCTCCATTCCAAAAATATCAGTGGAGAAAGAATTTTTCGAATGATCTTTGAGGATATCCAAAAGAGTCCATTCGTTTGTACGTGGAAAGTAAAAAAACTACCGAGTCGAGTTCAAATCTACTTTCGCAGTCGAAAAGCTTCTTGGACCCATTTACAGGTTAGGTTTAGTCTCGCTAAGTCTTCACGGGCGCGGGTCCATGCGGAATGCGTCCGACCCGGTGAACTTCGAGCCCCTGCAGGTACTTCGGAATAAAATAATTTTCCTGCGGCATAGGCACAATCATTTCAACGTGTGATTTCCCATAATGGGACAAAAGTATTTACAAACGAACATCCCTTGGTTGGGCATTTTTTTTTCGAGCTTCGGCCACCGCGAATTCAAATGGGATGCTGGCTATTGTTTTTTGAACTCCATCAATACGTATGTTTGCGAATTTTTCCGTCTATGAGGTTAGCGGCGTGTGCTGTAAAAATCAGTAAATCCCCGAGAGTATGTTTCGGTTGTTCGTGCGGCATAAGCGGACGAGTTTGCCAGCTGCAGAAGTGAGGTCAAAGCCTTCGAAGGTGCATGTATATCGAAAACGAGGGAAACAGAGTGGTTACGTGTTAATTCACGGAAGAAAAAACGTGCAATAAAAGTCACGCGATGTAGGAAGCCCACCGTTACAAATGGAGTAACAGAGGATCCACGAGCGCTGCAAAATTGTACAAGAATCGTGTGTACGAAGGTGTATGTCAGGGTGGCTAAAGAGGGCAGGATGAACACGAAAGATACTCCCTTTATTTTCCATCCTCATTACGGCCTTTTCCAGCCGTCCTCCACAAACGTGCTGGCATCAACTTCCACCACACAATCGCCCGCAGCACCATCAGCAGACGACCTTTGCACTTTAATGTTTCAGTCATCACGAACGTAGCATTACACGTGTGCATCAAACTTCACCAGGCTTTCACGTGAAATTTTAGCTGTCGAAATGTTCATCATTCGACTACCCTCCATGAGGATGGAAAGCGTTGAATAAACTTGATCGCAATATGTGAAAAACGGATTCGTGGACTTCGTTTGACGATCCAAATGGAGGATTTGTTGGACATTTTCTCGTCGGAATGAAATTGCGGAGATGATTTTTTCCTTGAGTAGCTTTACTGGGGTGGGCCAAGAAAGAATTCTATTTGATCTTGGGCCTTTCACTCTTGATTACAATTGGGAGTAGTACATTTTTGTTGCTATTGAAGTCGAGGCTTTGGCGACATATCTTGAGGTCTTATGTACCTTTGGATGGTCGGGAAACAAGGCTTTTTGGAGATTTTTTTTTGGAAATACTGATAAATCAATCAAAATCAGATTCGGCGAGTTTATTGTACATATCTATCATGGTTCAAATCAATTTTTTATTTTTCGAAGAAATATAAAATAGCGGCCCAGTGGTCAGTAGAAAGGGAACGCCCTTTTCTTGAGGCCTACGGGCAGACTCGTTGAGGACGCACATAAGCATCCAGTCCAACAATTTTTTTTTTTGTTACCTACGTGACTTTCGTTGGTGAAATATTGTTGCAAAATATTGATTTTTGCATATTTGGTACTATTTTGAAAAAAGGTCGCATTTTCGACTCAAAGAATGGCTTTCATTTGTTCATGAAAACCGTAATTGTTAATCTAACGTTAAAATCGTATCTGCTTCCCTAGAAAACCTTTCTAAGAAGCTGCATTTGAAATTTGAAGTCGATCGGATGAAAACTGTAGGAGATACGAGTCCGCCCGATTTTGGAAACATGGTTTCAAGAAAAACTCGTTTAAAGTTTTAAGACAATTTTTTTCGAGTCACATCATTCTTGAGATGTTTTTACATATCAAACATATCATTCTTGGGATGCTTAAACATCATTTGAGCCAATGAAAAATAACCAGCAATTTTTTTTCTCAAAGTTATGTAAGGCTTAAAGGCTGGGTCGATGGTGAACGCAGAAATAGCCGGGCCTAGAAACCTTTTAAGGTTGGTTGCCGTAGCTTTCTTTTTCCAAAAACTGCATGTTTGCATAGGGGTCAATTTTTGCGCCTAGCTTAAGGGGGGAGATACGTTTAGGCGAGGAAAAAATATGCTGATTTTCATGATTTTTTTTTAGGAAAGATTTCTTCACCATTTTGGAGACTTGGAGCATGTTTCAGGCTGTTACATGGTGTTTTTTTTTATATGTTAATCTTCAAAAACGGCGGAGGTATGGCACGGTCTTCTAAACGGCGTTTTCAAAACTGTGGTGAGGTATAACAAAAAAAAAAACGAATCGACCGATCCTGACGAAATTTGGTATACATCTTTCTAACCCTATTGTCTCAAAGATAACCCTAGGGGTTTTTGACTATTTGAAAGAAAAAAAGCATTTTTTTATTTGAGAAATGTAGCCATTTTTCCGGAAAATTCAATCTTTTTGTTTCAAGGCGTACCATTTCATCAATTTTCCACATTTTTTCTTGGTTCACATTATGCTTATGAGTGTTAATGAATGAAAAATCTTTGTTGGTCTTTTTCAGATTAATCCCGCCGACGTTACGTGTCACGCCGTCTGACAACATCCGTCGCAAACCGTCTAGAAGACCGTGCTATACCTTCGCTATTTTTAAAGCTCAAGAAAAAAACAAATGCAACAGTCAAAAGTAGTAATAAAATATACCCTGCCTCAAAAATGGTGAAGAAATTTCTTCTTAAGAAAAATAATGGAAATCAGCATTTTTTTTCCTATCTTTAACGTATTTCCCCCGTAATCCAATTAGAACATATTAATATCATTTGAATACACTCATTTTCATCACAAAAATTTTGCTTCCTTTAATCAAGTTCACGAAAGTCTACATTAAAAGTGCATGCGAATAATTTTAACGGTATTTCATTGTTTCAATGATGAATCTCGAGATCCACGATGATCGAATTGCCAGCCTTGCCAACAGATTTTATCTTCACATTGCCAAATTTCCTCGCAGCAGCCGCGGTGTCGCTGCGGGATTTAAACGTGCTATTCTCGCCCTTCCTCATGCAAACCACATTATACTTAAGCAAAAGCTCGAGAAACGTACGAAGCATACGAATTTCGAGTGCTTTCAGAAAGCTCGCATTCTCTCCGTGTCACATAGATGGTACGTTATCTAAATTCAGGTCGCGAAATTCCAGAGTGAATCTTACAAGAGGGAGCTCGGAGTTTCTTCCGTCATTTTTCCTTTTCCCCGCTTCCGTTCTTTTGCTTTTTCCTTCGTCTGCCCCTGTCTCGTTTTCAGCTGAAGTGGCTTGCGATTCCCGTCTGTTCACGAATTACGCTTTTGGAATACATCGAAAACCAAAGGTCGCTGATACTTACGTTGGGCAAGCCCCCCCCCCCCCCCCCCCGCCGATCGAGCTGAAATTTTGCACAAACCTTCCTTTTTATATTTTAAGAGAAGCCCTAAGCGGATTTTTAGCGACGTGCAATAGTGTTTGGGTTTGGGTTGGTTTTGGCAGAGGTTGGTTTGTGTTTAGGTTGGGTTTGGGTTTGTTTGGTTGGGTTTGGGTTTTTTTTGGGTTTGGGGTGGCTTGGGGTTGGGGTTGTTAGGGTTTGGTTGAATATTTTTGTTTGGACAAAACGGAGAGCGCGATAACATATATATAGGTATGAACGGAGACGTAACACATATAGATATAGTCGGCGCGGGTTAAGGGGTTAACCCCACTTGCGATTTTGAAAAAATCTATTTTTTTTTATTGCATTTTTTTGAAGTATAAGTATCTGAGAATATGTCCTGAAAATTTCAAGTCGATCCGAACAAAATTGACTGAGATATGAGCGTTGAAAGAGCATTGAAAGAGAAACTTTAAACGCGTTTTTCTCAAAATGGCATTTCTGAAGTCGGTGACCAGGATTACTCGAACACTAATGAACCGATCTTCTTGAAATTTTGCAGGCTTATTCAATACATAAAAATGTAGTCTTTAATCGTTCGATTTTCTTTTTCGAAAAAAATGGCCGTTTTATAGCCAGAAAACGGCCGTTTTTTTTCGTTAAAATCGAACCATTTACTTTGACGGTCCGCCATTTTGTGAAAAATGAATATTTTTTAAAATCCTTCGATTAAAGACTAGTTTATACTTATATTTGACTAAATCCATCCGCATTTTTTTCTTCAGATGATCCACTTCGCCGCAATGTTGCTCACCGCAAACCGTGTATATAAAAACATTATTTCATCGACGGCCATTTGCCACTAAGCAATGTAATATTTTTCAATTAAAAAATTACTGAAAGTTCTTCAAGATGTGTTCTTTAAGCTGGTATATTGATCGATTAAAAAAGTTTTGTAGTTTTCTTTTAAAAAATTCATGAAAAAGGCCTTTATTTTGCGCTACAAGTGGGGGTAACGTCTTAAAAACAAAATTCAATATCTCTAAAACTATTGCGAGTCGCCCGAAATCCCTTCAGGGGTTGCCTTGAAATATTAAAAGGAAGGCTTGTGCGGAATGTCAGCTCGATCGGAGAGGTGCGGAGGTGGGGGTTAGAATTTTCTCCCTTACGTTGATAAATTCGCGTAGGATACAAGGACTTGTCGTTCTCCGCCAAGTTCATCGAGGAAACGCCCACGCACATACACGTAGACGTGCAGTGACGAAAAAATGTCGATGTGAGCAGACAGCGCGGTCTTGCGGATAGCCGACGAAGAAAGTTCGCATTTTCCTCTGGTAAGGTGATGACGAAGAAAAGAAAAGAAAAAAAAAAAGAAGTGTGAACGAGCAAGATTGAGAGAAAGAGTGTCTTGAAATCCGACTCCCGTGTGCTGACTGTACATTGCAGCTTTGAAAATAGAGCGCTGTGAGAACCGGAGCAGGAGTGGAACAACTTGTGCCGCGAAAAAAAGGAGAGAAGTGGCGGTGTTTTCCACGAGGGAGGGTGGCGCGAGAGCTGACCGTTCAATTCGACCGTGCTCTCTTTTCTCCTTCTCTTTGACTCGTCGCACGTGACCAACACGCCAATTATGTATTTAGTCTTAATTAGAAGGGCGTTGCAATGTCGTGACTTCTCTTCCGCACGAGGAACGGAGCTTTTGTGTTACGCCACGGCAATAAAACTACTGGCAAGTCAAACGCTTCGGTAAACGTCCGTTTTAGCACATTTTCGGAGATAACTCACGCGGGAAAACCTCCATTGTCGATTTAAATCGATCACCCGTGTAGGCATCGATCGATCATACGAATTCCAAGCCAGAACTCTTCCATGAAAACATTTCTTCACTTGTACCACGTTTCGTAATTCTTCACGTGTTATTTCATATGATAACTTCATTATTTGTATTTGATATCCTGTATTTGGGCTTAGGACAAGATCATCACATCCCCCAGTGTGGCGATAAGGAAAAGAAACCTCTCGCCCACATACTTGCCTCGCGATTTACCGAGACAAAATACCGTCATGCCCGATTACGTAGAAAAGAGTATGTTTTTACGAGATAGGTTAGGTTTACATGTTTTAGAAGAGGAGTATTTTGGATTGCTAAAAAGCTCGGAAATTGAGTACATTTGTTTTTCCTGAAGGTTGAAATGATGTATTTGAATATCGACTTGCTTTCGACCGATCGTGAATTAGGATATATTACCCAGGTAGGGAATCAAAGGGGGGACGATGGAAACAAACTTGTGCGAGCCTTGTTTCACCGAGCCTGAGTGAGACAGACCTGGGCCAGGTTTCATTGCATCGTTTGGAGCAGCCTGGAACCAAGACTGGCTGCTTAGCCTAAACTCAGGGTTATTTAAGGCTTTATTCAGCCAGTGAATTTTAAGGCTAAAAAATCAAGGCTGGATGCAGGCTTGGTTCAGGTTGTGATAAAATAAAATAAATTTTCAATCATATTTTTTCTGTACTTTCATGAAAAAAAAATTAGCAATAAATTTGTCGGGTGCGAAGGCACGAAAAACGAAAGCGAAGGAGGCAGCTCAGAACATTTAAACATATTCTCTTATCGATATTTTTGAGGTACACAAAAAAATTTTTTTCTCGTCACATACACATTTCGTATATACTCACTCTCTGGGGTTTGCGTACACTCTGTGTATTACGTGTCCCATAAACAATAAATAAAATAAAGTATTGTGTTTAAAATATTTTATATATATTTTATAACAAATAATATAATGAATAATAAATATATATAATAAATAAAATGAATTCTTTACAAATTTATTAAATTTATCACAATGTAGAATATAGAAAACTAAAAAACAGGCCTCATATAGCCTCGAGAAGAGTTTGGGATAAGCCTGGTCATAAATGCTCGTGAAGGCTTCATTAAGGCTCGTTTTGAACCTTGTTGTTTCGTCGTTTCAGGCTTAGTACAGGCTTTTCTACCAGCCTTTGGTCAAGCCTGTGTGCAACATCCTGAAACCGCGTTATCATTCAGGGGTTCAGCTAGGCCTGAAATCAGGATGGTGCTCAGCCTGAATAAAAAAATGTGAGCCTTGTTTCAGAGCTTGGCGAGCCCTCTTTTCATCGTCAATTCCTACCTGGGTAGGTTCGGTTGTAAAAATTCTACTTCTATGGTCCGTAGCATCGCCATTATATGACCAAGCCTTTATAGAAATAAATATATAGTGTTTATCTATCTCCAAAAGAGTACTGTAATTTAAATTCCAGGTGCAATAGTTACTCAATAATATTCATTTCGAAATAAGTCTGCTTCTGTTATAACCGACCCTGGTACAGGGGTCAGTTGTGACAGAGACAAAAAGTCAAAGACAACATCTTTTCGATATAGTTTTATTACACTTGAATTGCAGAAAAAGAGCCTTTCATCATTGAATGCCTAACATGGCATACTTTTTATAATGTTTTAGAAGCAGTCAACAATAAACTAATAGCTAACAAAATATTTAAGCTCTTTCCTCACGAGAAACGAATACAACGTGGAAACAAAACCGACTTGGATAAAACTGTTTTTATGAGAAAGAGAAATTATTGACACGAAATAAAGCACCTCTGCTAAAACAGATTAAAAAATAAAGTCTAATCGATAGAACTCAGACTCTGAGTTCTATCATGGGTGGCCAATCTTTTTTCCAACCTAATTTCCTTTTTTTGCTAATTAAAGCGAACAAGCAATTTTGCTTTTGGTGTTCTTTTGGTGATATGTACAATCAACGTTAACATTTATGTTCATTTGACCCAGCTCCGCGGGCCACAACACGACCCCCGATGGGGTGCATGTAGGCCGCAGGCTGGCCACCCATGATTTGAAGCATTTTTACGGCTCAAAGGAAAAGTAAACACTTTTGAAATTAAAATTTGTCGGACTGAGTTACAAGAAGGATCGATCTGACTAACAGTTGTGGTATTGGCAGTTTGGACTACCGTCTGTGCATTTTTCGTGAGCCCGAAGTTAGCAGCTTGCGTATCGTATCCATTTTTCTATTGGACGGCTCCCTATTATCACATCCGGAAGGGACGCGAGCATAATATTTTTGGTTACTTTTTGTAAGGATGAGGGTAAAAAGGGGTAGTGCGTAGGAAAGAGTAGAATTAAGGAATTGACGCGATATTTCGGTATTGAGGAATAATTCGACAAGCTCATATAAAGGGAGACTTTGTCCTTGGAGTGCCATATTTCAGGTGATTACATTTTATTTTTTTTAACGGAAACGAGTAAAGCCTTTTGAGTGCGGTATTTTTCTTGCTTTTATTCATGATATACAGAACGTAAAAAAAATTTTTTTTTGAAAAAAAAAACCAAAATGGCGGCCGTTGCAGCTCCGCGAAAACAGGTCCTCAAATCGCGGGAGGTAAACGGCTGACATCACTGCCCCCTCTTTGTTTATCTGAAACACAAATTCACAGCATATTATCAATCTGTGACCCTTTGGTCATGGAATGACGGATGGGTTTTTCGTTTAGTACAAATTTCGGAAAATGGCGGCAATTAAAAAAAAATCGAATTTTCGCGTTTTTTTCGCATAAAAAGATAAATAATAAATGCAAAAATGTATCTATCGAAAAAACGATCCGTCATTCCGTGAAGACATATTTTCTGAGTATGCACTCCAAATTTCAGGTCGATATGTTAATTACAGCGGTCAGGAGAATGTCAGCCATTTTTAAAAACGTGTTTTCGAGAAAAATGCGTTTAAAGTTTTGTAATGTGTTTACACAAATATGTTTATAATTACCGCTAATCGGCAATGCCTGGTCCATAGAGCCATCCCTCCTCTTCTTCTAGCTGCTCATGTTGAGCCGCTAACATCTCCCGCTGCATTTCAAGGACAAAGTCTCCCTAAATTTAACCGACGTTTTATTACAAATGGGTAGTCGGATTTGAATGTTAATTAAAAATAACAGAAGAGTAAAGGAATAATACAGAAAAATAGCAGAATGATGTGGTTCGCTTACATTTGTCGGTGTGCGTAGCTGTGTGTGTGTTCGCTCGTTAAGAGATCGGTAGACGCTCTTATGAATATGGGCCTTTGCTCGTGGCCAGATGCGCTCGCTATTGGAGTAGGTCGATGACACGCGCACAAGAATTTTGGTGGGCGTGAGTATAAATATATATGGACGGCGAGAGCCACTTGAAGCTCTGTACGATCTTAGAGCGCGGGAAACGGATTCGACCTTTTCACGCGAACTGTGGGTTGAAGTTATACATTTAATGAATTCGAAAGAAAGACTTGCAACAAGATTGTTCGTACGTAGATTGGAATTCAGACACGATAAAGGAACTTGATTCGAAGAATCAATAGGAGACTTTGATTTGACAACGATTGACGGGAGACTGGGATTGAGAGTCGATAGAAGAACTTGATTTGATGGTGGTTGACGGGAGACTGAGATTGAGACTCGATAGAAGAACTTGATTTGATGGTGGTTGACGGAAAGACTGACTTCAGGAAGGAAGTCTTTCTTGATATGAAAATTAGGAGGTGTTCAATAATGGGAGAAGGAACCTTAAAGAGAGGGTGGTCTTGGTCATCTAGTTCTTCGGGGTTTGGTCCATTGGTCGTGAATATATCGGTTAATTAGCGTGATTGGTCGCGGTATGGTGTGCGAATACTTTACAGATTCGTTAGGCATGTGCGTGGCCTTATTTCAGTGCATCGGTTCTGACTAATATGCGTATGAAGAAGGAGACCTTTGTCCCGTGTTTCGGCGAAATAGTGCATAGGAAATACAGTTTGATATCTGAGACCTAAGCATGCGCATGGTTTGTGTTCTGTCAATTCATGGCTATGATGACTTCTCATATCTCATATGAAGTTTATATATCGGAACACGCAGCGAGACCGGATGTCTTATTTTTTAGTCATAGTTATAAATGCGCCGGAGCCATCTAGGCTATGTTATAATGAAATAATCCAGGGCCAAGGCTTCTCTTGGTCACCGTGCGGAAGGGCCGGCGCAGGATTTTTGGAGTCTGTTGATCGAGCTGATAGTTGGTTTTTCGTTAGACAGCTCTTGAAATATGCGCCTGATATCGTGTTCTTGTTGACAGCCAATGATGTAGGAAAAGTCGTTGACTGACGGTGCTGCTATCGTGCATATATCGCCGTGGGTTGAATATGCGTTACGCGTCTTATTCTTAGATTTATACATGTATAAGCGTATAACGGCGAATGAGGATATTGGGAATAACCGAGAAAAGGCACATTCGCTAGGATGTAACACTATATGAGATGCTACACAAACAAGTAATACTCCTCTTTTTCTGATGATTCGGGAGGGACGTTGATTCTCTTTACGGTATTTGCTTTAGTCTTTTGGCATCTAAAAAAACAAACAAAAAAATACTATAACATTACAACCATACCGACGAAAATTGTTTCAACCGTACCCTCTGCCCTTTTTAGTCGAATATAATTCACAGTTTCGAAGCCAACTATCTTACACCAATACTAAACACGTTATTTAAATTTTAAGATCTAATTTATTAGTATGAGAAACTTAATATTCTACATTTATTATCAAAAGAGTAATTGGGGGAAAAAGTACGATAAAAAATACTTACTTTTTCTTGCGAAAGCACAACAGGGCGAACTATACGCAGCTACGCTTTCACCGGGACACCACTGGGAACCACATTTGGACGCGCAAGCCGCTACTTTCCCTCTTGCACACCCCACACTGCGGCTACTAGGTCGCGCGTTATACTACTTGTTTCTGCCGTACCGACTCTACCCTTCTTTTCGCGTGGTGCATCATACATTCATAGATCCGCTATATATTCAAATGCAAGGTATATACTTTTAATTTTTATCGCTACATAAGGCAACTTTGTCACTCTCGCAGTTTTCCATTAGCATAGTAAAGAAAAAAGAACAACATAGGATGCAAATTGCATTACCGTTCTACCGGTGGATAGTTGGGCGACAACGCTTGAAAAAAACATTCAATTTTCATGGTAATTTTTGCTTCCAAACGTGCCACTACCGTCGCCGAGTCCTAGAAAACTTGCGCAATTACTTTGGCTTAACGTTTTACCCAACTTTTCGTGGTGTGTGGAACGGGAAAGGGAGCGAGAGAGAAGTTGGTGGAGGAACGGTGACCGGGACCTTGTAGTCTTTGCGCAAACGTAACGAAGGCAAACTGTATGAGGAAGCAACAGCAGCAACGGCAACACCGAAGAGCCCGGTAAGAGTTTATCCCTCGGTGGTGAGATCTCTCCCAGGACACTACTTGGCCCCCATTACGCTCTTATGTGTCTCTAATGGTAATCTAATGATCCAAACCGTATTTTCTTTCGTTCAAGCCCCATGCCCATACACCCTGTCTCCTCTACCTTTCGATTGTTTTTCCCGACCAGATCGATAGAGTTCGAACGAGCATTTGATCCTCATCAATCCGACAGATGCAGTTATACGGACAGGTCGATGGAGTTCATTCTAGGAATACCATATGATCATCGAAGCTTGATTCCATTGGGGCGCGACAGGGGATTCTCGCCAAAGTCACGTATGTACGTTAAAGCGAGACTTGATAGCATTTCAATGGCATCGCCATTTGTTCTCTCTTGCGAGCGAGAATGCTCGTTTGATATACCCGACATTCAGTTAAGTCACATGGCCCAAGTGAACCCAAAGATAATGGTTTCTCGCTACCTTCGTGACCTCGGCGTTACTTTCTTCTCGCATCTATTCGTCAGGAAGACGCGACCTTTTTTATCCCATCGGAACATTACAAGATTAGCCTTGATTCGATCGAAATTTCGTTCATTGTAATTCTGGGAGATCAGGGGTTTTTCTCTCGACCTCTTTTTTTGCAGATAGTGTCTCCAAATGGATTTCGGCAAAAGTTCAGCTCTGAGGGCTGATACCAAGAATCTAAAAAATTGGCAAAGAGCTAACGGATAAACAAACATTAGAGTCACACATCGAGGTACCGAGGCCGGGTGTCTTCATTTTTCCATAACTTTTAGATTTTGAGGACCCTTCAAAAGCGGAGAATTGAGTTGGGGGAACTATTTCCAGATCTCTACCGAATCGCATGCATTTTGAAAGACATCGAGGTTCGATGATCATCAAAAGACAGCTCGTATTGAAAAATCCTCAACATGTTTTTTTTTTGGTGTAGAACCCGGATTGCGGATGTTTCCCGAATACTATGTACAGTATTCAGTCCCTCGTGCAGGCAGCGTTTGGAATGGAAAAGGAAAAAGAAGGGTTCTCTTCCATATTTCAATTGGCTATAGCAGAATCTCAAAGCAACTTGTACTCCTCGTTAATGAGACATTTGAATGAAACTATGAGGGAACACGATTTGCAGTAAGCCTCGCAAATGTTCTCCGAGGCATGAACCAACAGAACTGCCATTGATAATCTCTGTACACGGAAACAAACATACGTCACTATTCTACGCGTTTGTGTACAAACGAAGAGTGAATGCATTAGTATATTAGGGTAACGAAATTTTCATGGGCCGATAACTCGCGGGTTTGCATCTTAAATTATGCGACGCAGCGCGAAGAGATTTGAGAGTGCATTATTAAGCATATTGTTTAGTCGGAGTAGGTCCACCGTGAGAGTCGGTTTTGTGCTGGTACGTTCGTCAACGTGCATAAGCGTACTCACTCTTTGTCCCGATTTTCCGCCCTCGTCTCTCGTACCGACGAAAATACATATCGCCGTATTTCCTCGCAATCTACAACCGCATTACATAAATTCGCACATAGTAGCCGGCACACATACCAGCTACGAAAGCTTATATAGGATTGCGAGTATGCACGAAAGCTGGAGCAGCAGTAACAGCAACAGCAAGGGCGCAGAGCCATTTGAGATACAGCTGCGGAATACGCTTCTAATTCCGATGACGAATGTGCTTGCCTAACCTAGTTTTCTGTTTGCCAGTTCCTGGGTAATGAGTTGTCTGGGTACCCAACACAATCGCTATACGTCCGCTTTCAATCCCACCCCGCTATCTCCTATTTCCCGGCCTCGGAACCCACACACGGATTTTCCCAGCGCCATCTACGGTATTCGCGCACCCGGCTATGCCACCCTTTCCCATCTTCCGGCCCGCTAATATATGCAGCGACGACACCTGTGCGCCTAAAAATATAATTAACATCCACGCGCAAGCCAGCTCGAACGGGCATGAATCTCGTTACGACTATTGATTCCAATGCTCCCACTCTCTAGCGTCTGGGTCGTCTGGTCTCAACACTGCTTTTCAACTTGGATTTTTGCAACCGTTTCTTCTTCTTTTCAACAACGGTGATCTGGGATATGTGTCCGCGGAGATCGACGATGGTTACCTTGAAGATTCTCCGGGCCTGAAGGAAATTAGGCCAATTATACAGTATTAGCGTCACCGTGCGATGGCACACGCGGATCGTTGATTCAACACCGTGTAACAAGGGAACTCCAATGAAGATTAATTTTGTCTGCTGGCAGGCGAGCTACGTACGCGCGGACGCACGATAAAGTTGAGTATAGCTGAGAAAAGGAGGCTTGAGCTGACACGCCGCTGAGTCGACACGACTTCTGTGCAAGTCGAGCGGCTCTTCCGAGTGGACCCGCGTTTATCTTTAATTGGACCCAGCGTGCTCTCCGCCCGTAGAAACGAAGAAAGTTCGCGACCCCACGAAAACAGGACGACGATGAAAAGTACCCGGGGATTCTTCATGCTAGTTGGTTGTTCGTCAAGTATAAACGCTAAAGCACGACCAGCCCTCGTCCCGAGAGAAGCGCATCATATCCATGTCGTGTGGATGTTGCGAGGTGGATATTTTCCACCCTTGTTTCGAGTCTATCTCGCAATTCCGAGCTCTCGCTGTTGCTCGTGAGAGGTGGGACCCAAGTGGGCGACTGCTCTTCAACTCTTATTTTGCCGCTCCCAGGCTCCTCTGACTTCCGTAGCCGCATGCTGAAGCTTGTGTAACGAAAGCTATGCAGCCGACATACCGCAGTGCTACAGCAACGACGATAACACTCGTCGTATACGGAGTCCGAGGTAGAAATAATGCCTTGTCGGGAACAGCGATTTCGTAAACCGTTTGTAACATCCCAGTGACAATGGTGTACTTACAGTAGTACCACAGTACAACTGTGTTAGGCATCATGGCGTGAAACGAATGAAGAGTCTAATTTTTCAGCATCCACGTGACGCGTCAACAGCAACTTTTCGCCGACGTCGTTCGACAGTGAACTAATCGGCAAGAGGGCGCTGGGTTCCGAAGCGAACTGGCGGACGGATACTCTACCGTCAATCGTGTATGGAGATGGGAGCTGATGGAGATGACAGTTGGAAAGTAGCATGTTGTTTAAAAAGAGGAATGAACAAGGAACCAAAGAGGACGAAAAGTTTAATGGGGTGCCAGACAACGATAATCATGGTGAGGCTATAAAGCCCACTATACGTAGCCGAAGTAACCTGTTCTCAAACCCTTTACACCCGCTCGTAGATGTGCGTTCCACCACACGGCTAACGAGTGGACGACCGTTGATACGCCCGCGATCGTGAAAGTATTGGTTAAGCACGTAGCCTAGCAGTACCGTTGTCCACTCGTACTAACAGTTAGTACAGTTACCGGAAAACTCTACTTTATTTTTTTAATACCCATGTGCCTTCGGGCGTCGCGGAATATAAGCGACAGATAGAGATGTGATAGTGAGAGTGACCCCCCCCCCCCCCCCCGACCACTCATTTACTCGTTCACTCGTGTAGACCGAGAACACCGACGCTCCCATCTAGTCATCGGGTATAAAATGGAACCGTGACCAATAACGACCAGGAGAACACTCCCCGTTCTACGTACTACTCCACCATCCAGTCTATAGTATAATTACAAGGGAACAGTGCATGGAGGAAAAAAGCCCCTTGAAATCGACTGAAGCTGCAGAATCGAAGCTCGACCACAACGGAGCGCAAAAGTTCGGTACAGTATTTTGGAAAATCTTGGGTCAGGTGTTTTTTAACGACCCTCGCCGTGTCAAATTATTGGAAATGTCTAATATTTTGTCTCGAACATCCAGCATGTCTTGGCTCAAATAATGTTCACTCCATTTTGATGTAGAGTCCAAATTTCACATAGCTGAGTGATCAACGAGTTGAGTCCTGAAGTGCACAAATTTAACCGGTACGAAAAAGCAGTCGACAAAACGGACACACCGGTTGAGATGATATCGAAAAACCAGGTTCATCAGTAACGCGACAGCATACTCCTTTAAATGGTAAGAATGTCTCCTGACGAAGAGAGTCACACGTCCGAGCGTCTCTCAAGCGTCTTAAAGTACAATGCGTTTAGCCTTACTCTGCCTGCAGCAGCTCAGCTGGGTCATTAAACACGAGAGATCTCCGCCGGCAACGGTTGCGTGCATAGTCGTGGTACACAACTCTTCAGGTACACCACAGTAGAAGGCACGGCGAAAACTCGCTTCGCGGTTGTTACTCGGCACGAGCATGGTTTTCTATTACTGTTGGTGCACCCGGGAATCTCCGCATGCGGTATGACGCGCGCACTACCAGCATCTTCTTTGTCTTTCCCTCTCTCTTTCTCTCTCTCCGTGCCTCCATGTCGTTGCACTTTTGTATAATTTCACTTTAATTACTGTTCGGCAGAGAGTTTAAAAGTTTCTCTCAACGCTTACTGCTCTTAGCGTGTGGAGCGATGAGAACGGGCACACGTTGCAGTCTTTGCGCACAAGCACCAACCGGACGTGAACACATTTGCCCCTTCGTACCTTGCATTTTATAAAAGTGAACGTGTACCGTCGTGGGTTTTTCTCAGCCCTAGGCTCCCTTTTCTTGACGCCGAGCCTGGTGTCCTTCCAGCTCTTGCTCGATTACTACAGATCATATCTGCCAGCGCCAGCTTTCCGTGTTTACCCCAAAAAGTGAGGCTCTCTTTCACGAGCCACATCCACCCAACCCTGCCTGGGAATCTATAAAAAGATCCAAGTGCGCCATGAAGACATCAGTCTCACCAGCCAACAGGAAGTGTACCGTCTCGCGGACCACCAAATATTTTGTACTCTAAAACGTTCGTTCTTCTGACGCCCACAGTCGTTCCGAGTTTAAGTTTGGTGAAAATGTTGGAGTACGTTGGAATGTAGTGGGTACGTTCGAAAGCAGAAAAGAGGTGAACCGAGTGGTACAGAAGAGCTTTTCTGTATAAACGAAGAAGAAAAACGTTCTTATCTACCATTGGTTTCGTTTCGCGTGTACTCTAGCGCCCCTATAGACTCCGCGGCGTAATAAATGATCGGGAAAGTAGTGGAGGATGGGCCCGAGCTAGTTACTAGTAGTCGAGTCCCGACAGTATAGCACCGTACTAGTAACAGCATGCTGCACTAGAGCCGGCACTATATAGGTGGTCGATGACCTCGAGTTTCGTGGGGAGCAGATCGCTTATATTGTTGGCTTTTCACCGCCCAACTTCCCTGCCCCGTTTCCGTAGTTTGCTCACGGACCGTTCTAGAGGAGCCTTCGAGAGTTTCTCTTTCCTCTCCATCCTCTGTATATCGATGCGATATAACGTGTTACGATGAGATCTTTATCTTTCTCTTTATAAGCGTGCGAGAGACTTTCGTGGTTATACGGGCCAAAACTCTTTTACGAGTCAGGCTAAATCATCATCTTGAATGTCCAACATCTGGCTCGAACGAGATCCTTGCCGCGTGGAATCGTGATTCCAGTTTATAAAATATGGCCACACGAGCAAACACACAAACGTATGTGACGACTGTTCTGGTCTATACTGGACGCTCAACTTTCGTTATGGATGCCTGAGGATTTCAGGCCCTCGAGCCCCGTACAGCAACGTAGCGCAAATCCAACGTCAACCTTGTTCCACTTCTACTACATGCTTTTGAAAGGACCTTGTGGTCGTGGAGCAACATCGGCAATCGTTTCTTCGATTTGTGCTAGCGTGAAGGTGTACCGTAAACTCTGGTCTCTTTCAACATCCCTCTACCAAAACCCAAAGCCACCTTCCATTACTACTTCGTAATGACAGTGCGCGGAAAGCAGACCGATCAAGGAACAGTCCGCAGCTGACTTGCCCAGACCAAATCTCCAACCACGCCTCGAGGACACCGCTGTTGCACTTCTCTCACAAGTTACCGACTTTAATGCTCTTCGCCCCCTGTGTTCGCGTATTCCTACTGAATGTCATTAATGGCATGATACCATTTCCGAGAAGAGAGAGAGAGAGAGTGGCAGGAAATCTGGGGAGCGATAATGAATCGATAAACTAGCTGTTTGAAGGAAGATTACGTTAGTCGATCGGATTCAATGAGAAGTTTCAAGTCTTCCGGCGATTGGAGAAGCTAACATGTTAGAAGCGGTTGGCTCATGTCATCACCCGCTTTCCTTGATCATTACCAGTTCGAGAGAAGTTCCTCCAGCATTGGAAAACCCTGCTAATGACCTGGTTGACAAAGCTCAGCTCACCGAATATTGCATGCTCAATCCTAATGATGAAACACACGAATAGGTAGGTTCGAACGTTGCCCAAACTGCGTCAGCGAAATACTTCAACCGTCGAGAATTTTCGCGTTTACAACTGCCTCTTTCCTGATATTACAATGTGTTTGTATTTTTCGCTGTTGCCAGCGAGTGTCGAGAACAAGCGTGAAATGCAGGAACGCACCCCACCGAATTTATACGATCATATATCATTGTGGGTGCGAGCCGAGGTGAGGGCAGGCAAGCAAGGCAGAGGCGAATGTGGTACGGGGCGCTAGGGAAAAAGCGGTGGGCGGGCAAGGAGCCGCGGCGGGCGACGTGAACTTCGCGACGTCGTTTTAAATCTTTCAAGTAGCCAAGAGAGTAGAGGAAAAGCAGCAACGCTAGCGCAACGTGGTGAGAGTTATCTACGCGTCTTTTCCTCCGAACCTTTTGCGCGTTCCGTGCGCGCAAGCTTTTCCAACCCCACGCTTTGAGGGAAGACAACGTGTTATAGCGTAACGTATAACACTGGGCGCACCCAGACAGCCCTTTTCAACAGGCAAGTCAAACATATAAATGTTCTGACAGGTGGACATAAAACTAGTAATATATCGCGCCCTACAAATACCGTGCGATCTTTTATGAGAATTCTCACGTACCCAAGAAATGATAAATCACGCATGTGCCCACCTTGATACGGAACCTGCGAACTCATCCTCGTAACTCCATATGCGCTCATTGATTTTCATTTACATGTAAATTGACGGATTTAACGTTGCAATGCGTAGAATGGCGAGGTAGAAAACAGTCTCTTAGATTGTCTGGATTGCTGTCCTTTCAACGTTCTCCAAATTGATCAAATATCGGAAATTTCATCGATAGGGTATCCTTAAGAAAAATGGTGCTCTCGCCAGCCCATTGTATTCGTTGACAGTATATGTCGGCAAGTAGAACGACTATCTGCTATCCTGATGTAATTTAAAAGCTCTGATTCATCAAGCCTATCTATCTTTTTTACGGCCCGGAGTTCTGGGTAAGGTTCCTAAGGGAATTGAACTGCTCCGAAGTGTCTTCGTGTAACACAAAGAGGTGGCTCGAACGGCGATAGACTATTGAGAAAATAAAAGAAATTAGCCACAAAAGTGGAAGGGACAAAATGCTCCCATTTTATTAGGGAACGACGGTCTGTCCTGCCTCCCGATTGTCATAAATCACACCCCACTCCGCTACCGCACTCGGAGTTACGTTGAACGTCCTAATGTCCCAGATGGCAAAGGAAGCAAAGCGGCCCGGAGAGGCAAAGCGGACTGCGGTATAAGAAACTTTAGGAAAGTGAAGTCAGCGGGACTTGCTATGCCCATTCCAGTTATACTTTCCGGTGGTTTTACCTATACCGGAAACGTTCGGTGATGCTGTTTTCCCGTTCCAATTCTCGAACGTTCCTTCTGCCTGTGCCCATTTCCGTCCCTCTTGCTGCAACCGTTGCTTGACGAGGAAGAGAAGTTTCGGTCGTCAGAAAAAGTTACGTGACGTCGGCTTTCGTGGGTCGGTTTCCGACTTTGCTCATTCCTCGAGACTCACAGGCCCGTCATCCACTATACTCCTGACAAACTTTCATATGCAGATTATACTCCTCCATAGTTTTGAGTCATTATAACATTGAAACTGACGATAATAACCGAGGCTCATAAAATGCTGGAGTATCGCTATGAAATTCGTAATAAGCCTCAAAGTTCCACCATCATTTATTTTCATCAAATCCAGCGGGACAATAATTAGTGGCGGCAATGTGATGACGGATATCGCGGGGCGAACGTAATTCCACACGACGCAAACAATATCAGAGAAACTCTCGTCTACGAGAGACGGCGATTGGGGTTCAAGCAAAATCGTGATTAATGTGAGAAAACGTGCGATTAAGCGGTCTCCGGTCGACCCACCTTGCGGCTGCCGGAAACTTCTTGCCCCGCACTAACCGTTTCCTCGAAATCGACGATTTCCTTCTCTCAACATGTTGCAAAGGGGCATGCGGGCTCTGGCCACCGTATGATCAAAGTGTCGTCCGCAGCACTCTGCTTCAAGCCACATTCTCCATTAACATACTCACGTTTGAAGATTGCGCAATCGTAAATCAATTATAAGCGAATAGAGTGAGTCAATCTCATGGTTTCAATTTTAGGAAGGCTTCAATTTTAGGTCGAGAGCCGGGCAAAAAGGTAAATTGCGTACATTTTTTATGGATACCCAACTGATATAATGAAAATTCCGTTTGGTGGCCTTCATTCGACATATCTTCAAGTATCTTTACAATTTTTTTTACAAGATTTCGCTACAGAATGGCGGCGCTGATGCTGGATAAAACAAGTGACCTTTGTCTGGTGGTGTCCTGCGGCCACCAACATTACACCGCAAATTCTTCACCGATTGACTTGACGTTTCTTTGGAGCCTTATAACAACTTTTCACGTCGAAGTATGTATGATACAGCCTTGCTGTATATTGGAATCGGAAAAAAATAGAAGAAGGCTAGTTTTCGGAAGAAGGTGTCGGGTTATTTAGGAGATGAAGGGTGGATTAATGCCAAACTACAACCCCTACGAGGTCGGCGCCTGGAGACAAAATGTTCAGGAAAATACGGGCTTTTATTTTTGTCCATAGCGCCGAAGTCGTGGCAGTTCATTTTGGGGGTGAAAAAGTGGGGTGAAAATTTGAAAAATCAGTTTTAATTCGATAACTCTTTAGGAAGAATGCATGAAATTTTTGTTGAGATGGGAACGTTGTAGCCCTTGAGAAGACGCGCCGATCGAGTATTTGATCATCGATCTACGATAATATCTTTACGCCCAAACAAATTGTTGAAATATAAAAAAATGGTTTATTAAATAATCCATCGATTAACAAAAACAATCGATTTTTCGGGGATAGTTGAAATGTACGAAACGTAGAGAATCATTTTCTCTATATTTTCGTTTCTATGGACCACCCTTGAATTTTGCTTTTTCTAACTCCTTTCCGGGGTTGAAAATTCAGAATGAAATTCTGGGAAAACTATTGACCGAAAATAAAGAGATACGAGTTTGGCGTTAAGGACTAAAATGTAGCTGAGGGTTCAAGCTAAAAATTCTTCCACGGCGCCGAATTCTGCGGTCAATAGTTTTCCCAGAATTTCATTCTTCATTTTCAACTCCGGAAAGGAGTTGGAAAAAGCAAAATTAAAGGGTGGTCCATATAAACGAAAATATAGAGAAAATTATCCTCTAGATTTTGTACATTTGAACCATACCCGAAAAATCCATTGTTTTTGGTTATTCAATAAACAATTTTTTTTTGGATCCACCAATTTTTTGGGAGGTGAATATATTATCGGAGAGTGCTGATTGAATACTCGATCGCCGCGTCTTTTCAAGGGCTATAACGTTCCTATTTGAACAAAAAGTGTACGAATTTTTCCTAAAGAGTTATTGAATTAAAAGTGATTTTTCATAATTCCACCCCACTTTTTTACCCCCAAAATGAACTTCCACGACTTCGGCGCTGTGGACAAAACTAAAGCCCGGATTTTTCTGAAAATTTTGTCTCACGGCTCCGACCTCGTAGGGGATGTAGTTTGGCATCAATTCACTCCCATCCCCCTTCATCCCCTAAAAAACGCCCTGCAACCCGATTTTTAGGCAAACTTTGATTTAGCACCTGCGGCACCTACAAAATCACGTGTCCAAAAACTGGCCTTCTATTTTTTCCGATTACGGGGTTTTTCAGCGACAGCACGACTGTACTAGTCGGGGATTTTTGATACGTTGAAAACGTTTTGCGCAAAAAATTATTTTCGGCCATTTCCTTAACCGAAAGTAATTGTTTTTTCAGACATGCACAATTTCATCTAAAGTCGATTTCATTCGATTTATCTGCACACTTCAAAGCGAAATCTTATCTAGAACTCAAATTATTTTGTATTTTCGTTCCAAGTAAAATTTTTTTTTACAAAATCTCATGAACAAATTCCAAAGATACTTGAACATATGTAGAATGAAGTCCACTCAACGGAATTTTGTATACATTCAAAATTTCGACCACAAAAAAATATGTCCGGCGATGTTTTCTTTCTGAAAACAATTTTTTTTCAGACATGCACAATTTTATGAAGCAGATTTTTTTTCTATTTCCTTGCGTACTTTAAAGGCAAATCGTATTCAGAACTCAAATTATTTTAAATTTTCGTTGCGAATAAAAAATTGGAGGAAAACTCTTGCCAGTCGCAAGACACCATCAGACAAAAGTGACCCGTTTCATCCACCTTCAGCGCATCCATTTTGTTCCAAATTCTTGTGAAAAAAATTGTTATTATACTCAAAGATATGTAGAATGAAGGCGACCAAGCGGAACTTTCATTCTATCAACTGGGCATCCATAAAAAATTGTCAAAATCCACCCCTTTTCCCGCGCTCTAGACTGGTAGTCTCCTTTAAAAAAGGGCCATGTCCTCCAATGACGGACGATAGGAAATATCACGCGCGTATCATCATCGAAATGACGGAAATACTTTCAACGACAAAACCGGAAAGGTGAAGAGTAATTGGAAAAGTTTCATCTCCTCACCGGATACGTACGTGAACATACCGTTCCGAGTTGGCCGCAAAGTATGTCAAACGCGCGTTAAGAGTATCGTAAAATTGCGTTCGAGTAAACGTCAAGTTCTAGCCTTTCTCACGCTCAGTCTCTATCTCCCTCTTCCCTTCTTTCGCATGGCCTCGGCACTTTTTTCGACTCTCACAGCCGTAGCCATTTTATATCCGTTGGTTGTTACACGAGCAACACAAGCCACCAACCTCCAAGCGCTCTCCAACGCTTTCAACTATCCAACGTTTCTTAACTTCTGCGGTCCCGAAGGTACTTTTTGTTGGATGGAAAAGTGCAGTCCGTGCGATTCTTTCGGTGAGAAGGAGCGAGCGTACACTTTAAAACTCGTGCCACGAATCACTGGGACAAGGAACCGGTCGGTGTCCCCTCTGCGCCATCATCCCACGGATCCCCATTCGGTCGTTTCTGAAAATGGCACTTTGGAATCACTTCTTTAAAATTTTGCCTCCTATATCAATCCCCCGACGGGCTGGATTTTCGTTCCAATCGTTTACGACCCCATCCCCGCTCCTCAAATTACAGATATCATCTTCCGACCCCGCAAGTCATATTTTATTAAACGGTATATTCAACTTTCGAAAGCTCCCGGCAACTTCATCCACCATCCAGTTAGCCCTCATATGTGAGTAGACCGGAAGGCTGATCGCCAAGCCGTGCCCATTGGTGCCCAACTATCAAAGCTTCGTTACTTATCACATTGATACCAAGTACCGTCCGAACTGCTACTCACGACGAAAGCAACGCGCACGATCATCTTCGTTTTATCTCGCAGACGTCTGAAAACTTGATAATCAGTGTTCAAGATCTGTCGTTGGGAGCTTTTGTCCCTAGCACCAACAAAAGTGTCTGGGTTGTCTTCTCCGTACTCGCACTACGTCCGGTTAGTTTTCACCCGAGAACACCGAGACCTCCGGCGAAGAAATATGACGAAGTAGATACACACGTATATACGTATGGACCCGCGTCTTTTGCGCGAAACCGAGTGAGAAATTATTGTGCGTGTTTTCACACGTTACAGCGGGAACAATGTACACCCCCTGCGCTGTTCGCCCTTTTTCCCTCTCGCCCACGCCCTTCGCTAGCGAAGGAGCACAAGGCACTAGTCATTCCCGCACTGTCGCAAGCTTGTGCTTTTGCTTATATTACTATAACCGTGTCTCACCGACAAAGCTAGTGGGCGAACAATGTGCCAGATGCTCGCCATCCGCCAGCATCTCCCCGCTTTTCTCTCAGTTGTTTGTTCGCCCTTACTTTTTTTCTTCCAATTTTTTTTCCATAGAAAAACTGTCGCGTTATTTCGCGGCCCACAAAGAGCGAAGATTCGCGCTTTCGCGACTGAAATCCTTTCTCGGATGAAGACGACGGCAAAAAAAAAAGCGGAGCTCGAAATGACAATTTACGAGGCACGTATGCTGAAATATCAACTCCGGCTATAAGATCGCGAACTTTTTGTCACTATCCCTGGGAGTCTCAAAAATACCTTTGTTGGCGATTTTTGTTCGACTAGGCTCTGTACTTTTCGCACTAGCATCGATGCTGTATTGTCGAAGCTCCTTCATTTCGAAGTTACTTTGGATTATTGTGTTCGATTCAGGATCGAAGGATGGCGGTTTAAATTTTGAATGTAATAAAAACTCGCGATATTTGACCCGCCGAATTGTAGTATTGTTTATTGGCTCATGTGGGAAAAGCCTTGAGGCACAAAATCCCACCAAATCACGATTTATAAATCTTACACGTATTGTCGATTTAAAATTAAGGCAGTAGCATGGTCTAGAAATTTCACAAAATCGTTTTTTTTTCTTCATTTTATTATTCCTTAGACCTTTCTTAATATGCTCGTGAAAACACTTTATTGATATTTCAAAAATTAGCAGAGTAATAGAAATTATAAGCAAGCCGCGCGCTCAGGTGAACGCGTTCATCTCAGAACTATGTTTTTCAAATCGGCGCCCACGATATCTCGATAACTAATTGACCGATCGAGCTCAAATTTTGTACATACCTTCGGTAGCCTCTTTCTGAGGACTGGTAGCAGAATTGAGTCGAACAATAATTTTGCCCATATTTTATAACTCGTCGAATACGCGAAAATGTATGAAATATCGTTAATCATAGTTTAACAGGCCGCCATTTTGTAACAACATTTTTTTTAGTACTAATTCTGCTACCAGTGCTTAGAATACTCATACAGATTGAGAATTTTTTTTTTTTTCAGATGCATACATCACCCAGAGTGGGCGCCGATTGAGGCGGTTTTCGGCGGACCATGTTGTAGAAAATAAAAAAAACTACATGAAAATATGTAAAATCTTTTTTTTTTAAATGTAGATACATTCTCAAAGGAACAATAAATACATATGTCAAATTTCATCAAGACAACTTCAACGGTTTAAAAGTTATTCCAACCCAAAAATCTCGCTCTAGACCAGACTACTGCCTTAATTTAAAGGGTCCTCTCACTTTAGGCGCTAAAAAAAGGCTATTTCCATTAATTCGTTTGATAGGTTTATATCATAGATATTGATATAAAAGTTTTTACACTTAATAAATACACTTGAGAAATATGTAAAAACCATTTTTTAAATGTATTTATGTAGCCCAAACAAACTTCAAACGCGTTTTTCCCGAAACAACGTTTTTCGACGGTTTGGTGATAAAATCTTCGAAACTACTGAACCGATCCTTATGAAATTTTAACCACCTATTCTTTATAACTATAACCATACCGCATATCAAGGATTTTGATAAATTTTGATATTTACTATCTTTTGGCCAAAAACGGTGAAAAAAAACGTTTTTTTTTGTTTTTTTCGAAAAATGTGCGCCATTTTATTTTTGCATATATCAAAAATCGTATGATATCCGCTATAGCCATCAACATACTGGAACTAAAACCGTTTGATTTTTTTGTTTCGGATGATCCATCTCCGAGATTTCATCAACAGCGCAGACCTACAATTTTTTAGGACATTTTTTAACTATCATTTTCGTCTATAAATAGTACCTATAATGAATAAAAAAATGTTAATGTATTTCGAAAGTGTATTTATTAAGTGTGACAACTTTTATATCAATATCTATAATACAAATCTATCAAAACAATTAACGAAAAACAGCCTTTTATTTTTGCGTCTAACGTGAGATTCCTAAAAAAAGGTGTAATACCCTTTTGTCTCGCACCATTGCAATCTCACGTGTACATGTCGTTGTTTATGGTGTTATTTTCGTAAATCCCTACCAGAGGATCTTGAACTGTCGCTGTCCTCTCGGTAAGGAGTTAATTATCAAGGATCGGAGAACCTTGGGCCATTCTCTCGATCTTGATGACAAGAAATGTTTTCATTAACCCTGTTGGGTTGGCTGTATTTACATCAACCCTGTTCGGTTGGCTGTATTTTCATCAGCCCCATTGGATTGGCCCATTTTCATCAACCCTGTTGGGTTGACTGTATTTTCATCAACCCCTTTGGATTAGCTGTATGTTCATCAACGTCGTAGATCGATGGAGATATTACAATGGCGCTAAATCAAACCTTGAAAAATCACCTTAATAGCAAACAATTACATGCTGGTACAAACTAAAATTATTCTATCATACAATCACGTATTCTAACTAAATTTGGCATTAATAATAATAATTTGAATGTTCTTACAACTAAAAATTCAAACAACCGTCAGTCACCAAACAGATGTTCTGATGTAACGCTAAGAGAGATTCACCGACGCAGGAAGGCCTGCCGTCGGTGAATTGTGCCGTCGAATAGTCTGGTGAATGTAACCGTATGACGTTCCATAGCTTGGTTGGATGATGGAAAAAGGAAGAAGGTGAAGGAACAGCTCTCCCATTGCTGCTGATGTTGGTATACTCCCAGGGAGTTCGTCGAGAGAGACGTGGTTGAGTAAAGGTTTTCACGTCAACTCGATAAGGAAGAGAGGAAAAGACGGTGGCGAAGCAAGAGGGGGAAAAAAGCGGAGATAGCGACAACAGTACTTTCAATCACTTCGGGGCACGCATTCGGCGCTCTTCTATCCGTCGCCCTGAGTGAAAGATTGAGACATCCTATATCATTGTTATTATTATAAATGAATCTCCGGATAGATGATTCTCGTGTCTGGGCTTCATTTGTCTTGATACGAAGAGCGGAGACGGTCAAGACCTCTCTTGAGTGCAGTCAAGAAACTTTTGCGAAAGAAAGCACAAACCTTCGAGGAAAGGATCGTGACAAAAGTCACGTTTTATCTCAATAAAAATCGAAACGTGAAACGAAGAAAAAACGGCGTCTTCCGTGAATCTGAGATCGAGCAACGAGACTTTTGTTCGACCGAAAGACGCGCCAAGTCTTCGGGTGAACTGTTCAATGGTCCTTTGCCACTCAACGTTCACTTTATAATTGTTGTTCCCATCGACTGTGTCTCAATTGGTTTCGTCAATTTGTCGAATTTCATTTTTGTGCGCGTACGGTAATTGGATTTTTCAAAGCCTGCAAATCTAGAGGTGGAAGAAAATCTGCTGACGTATATCGGTACCCAATAATCACTAATGACCATATGCGTTGAGAAAATATAAAATTTGTAGCAATGCAACTTTCAGCATAACGACATAAATTTCGGGCCTCAGAATCTCACCGCCAGCAAAAACGTTGACGTTTTTTCGCCTTCTGAAAAAAGCTGTGTTGCTCAGAGATAGAAAAAGCACAATTTTTTCACACGAGTAAATCGTCCCACGGGAGTGATGCTAATTGACGAAGGCCTGGACAAAAAAGCCTTGTAAGCCTCGCAAAAAGATTGCACATTGGGGCACAAGGGAGTTAATGATTAGTGCTGTACGGAGAACCGTCGCTATTGAGTACAAAAGAGCGTCATCATTCGTGATAAATGTAGCAGAGGATCGTAAAAACCTATAATTAAGAACGCATCCAGAGAGCGGCAGTCACGCAGACAGAAGTTCAGCAGTGATGAAAAGAGACGGAGGAGTGTAAGGATGAGAGCCGGTGGAAAACTGATTCGCGAAGGAAATCCGTTGAGCCGGATAATTGAAGGTGTTTTCCTCACGTTCCCGAGCGAAAGAGAGCAACGAAAAAAGTGTGCCAGTCCCTCATCTTCGTTTCTTGTATAAGTTATATTTACACGTACACACGCTCGACACGGTTGCCTGCTAAGAGCAGCGCTAATATTATTATCCGATGCCGTGCATGAGCCGTTGGAGCGTTCGGAGCCTGCGTTGATTAGCAGAAAACAAGTCGAGGTTATTTCGCCGCATTTCAGATTCAATTAACTGAAGAGTGGTGCAGGCGGAGGTTGGCTTGATGTTCGGTGTGGTTATGTTGCAGGCCTCAGGGCTCTTCCACACCTTCGCTACGGTCTCTCCACATATCTGGTACTCGCCGTCTCTCTCGCTTTTTCTCTTTCCCTCGCATTTGCTCACCCTCGACGCCGGCGGTACTGCTGTTACCAACTCTGCTACTGGCGTTCAACCTCCTTTTCCCTTTCTCTCTCTCTCTCTCTCTCTCTTTCACCGTTGTCACCAACGCGACAATCGACCCGCGCCACTTAATTAATACGCGTTTCATTCCATTTTAAGCCGGTCGTGATTCATCCCAATTTAGTTGTCCCTTTCGATGTACCCTGAGAACAAGAGGTAAGCGAGAAATGGCCATTCATATTGTAGTCATTACAGCTGATGAGCATAGTCGTGGAAGTATCAGCTGGGCTCGTTGTCACTGGAGTGGATCGAGAAAAAAGTGTACACAGGATGGGCATGTCTGAAAAACCAAAAACTGTTGCATGTTCCCACAGTGGCAGGTACGCTGGAGCCACAAGATGAGACACGAACACCGGATTGGTTGAGGCATCCGCCATACGTGACGCGACAGCCCGGCAATATTCATCTCACGTACGAACAGCTGGAAGGTAATCGAATTGGGTTGAGAACGCGCGTGTAAACTACCAACGGGAATAATTGTCGTCGAATTTGAATCCGATAATCAGCATGGCATGAGATACCGAGTCGTTCCTTGGTCGAATGCGTCGTCCTCCAATACCCTCGTGAAACAACTGTACCCGGAGAAAACGCTGGAGGCGATTCACGCGATTGCATCCACGACCCGTTCGCTAAAATGCATCCCAATCAAGTGTGTCGGGTTCCATCGAGAGTCAATCCATTCTGGTGTCCGTCAGCGTATACCGATGAGAATGCGATTGCATTTGAACACTGCGATTTGTTCATCAAGAACGCGAATGACGTGGCAGACAAATCCTCAACTGATCGTCGCACGGTATTCAAAATTGGCAAATGTATTTAGCGCGGCAGACAATAGCACGCCTATTCCGCCTCGATCCTATCAGCGCAAGTTTATTGTTTGTAACTTACGCCATCAACATCATTCGTTACGCTGAAGGCGATAATGAGGGCGATGATGGAACACATGTTCAATAATAACAGGCGCCACTTTGCTTGCCTCATAAATGTCACCTAGTTAGATATATGGACGTGGATATGGAGACATGTATGTGCACATACATGCGCGTGCACGTAGCATACAACTATTTCTGAGAAAGTTTTATCAAGTCCGTTAATTCCGGTATAGTTGAGCTGGCTTTTGGGGCTTTGGTGGAAACATTTATGGCTTTGACCTCGGCTCTTCATTCCGACCTATGTCATCTGGGATACCCAACCGACCGCACCCAACGTCCAAGGATTATTCGCAAATTACCCGTAGAACCAGTGGTCTAATTCATACAATTCCCGGCTGAGGAATACGATACGAGTACCCTCTTTCACGTACGGGAACAATCAAAATCCCCTCAAGGTAAATGACTCTGACCGCGATTTAACAAATTGCCCGAAAGAAAATGATGATCCCGTTTGGATGAGGGATGGCGATAGAGAGAAGAAGAAAAAAAGAGACGAGAAAGATTGTGGAAAACGGCGAATAACGAAAAGCAATAAAGGGGACATTATAAAATGAAGGACATCTTGGTGGATAGGTACAGTCAAGACCATTGAATCGCTATTAACGCCCTCCGAGACCAGCGGAGCGTTTGATTCTCGGATAGTGGCCTCTCACGCTCCCGGTCAGTAGTCTCGAGCTTTTATCTCTGAAAGCCCTTGTTGAAGTCGATAGAGGGTTATAGTCCTTTTTACGATTTACTTTCTATTATCTCTATATCGATCCAAGCCCTTGCTTTTCGAGCACCGAGTGGTCGCGGCTTCCGCAACGAGCGATGGAACAAAACTCATTGGATCTCCCTTATTTCACGATTGTCCGTTACGCAATTGGGCCTCTTCTGGAATATGGAACGATTCAGACTCAAGTTGTGGAAATGAAGATTTTTTTAAATTAAGTACTTGAGTAGCGCGACGTAAGTGGCTTCCGCGGTAATTCACAGCATGATGTGACCACAGGCTCATTCATTAATCGCCATTTTGGCCTCCAGCCATATCTGGGATCCATGGAGGCGTGCGTAGAAAGCCAAGTGTCTACACCTTCCGTCCAGACTAGCCCTCAGCTATACCGTGAATCGGTTATTCTGGCTTACAACTTTGAGTAAAATCTTAACTAGCATAATCCTGCTGGGTGAATATCGCTCGCTGTACCTTCCCCAATGGGCTGCAGGCTTCGGAAGACCAATTACTGCGGTACTCCCAGGTCTTTGTGTCTTCCGCAGCTGGACACTGCTAAAGATTCCTTTTTCTTCAACGTATAAAACTAAATTTAGCCGCAAAAAAAGCCTTGCCTCGGTCGCGACTAATATAATCCGGAAGTCCGCCGCTAAGCGCAAGGACGCAAATTTATACGCACTAAAACTCTCGCCGTTCTTATTGCGACTGCTATTTTCATTACCGGTGAAACATCTGCCTGGACATTCCACGGTACAACACCCGCTGTGACTATTATGCAGTCGCGATGTGCGCGTCCTTCGGGTGTATAGAAGTAATAAACCACTGAGCCAAAACTGCACGCCTTTTAAACTCGATCTTGGCTGTTCTCCGTAATTACTGTCGCAACGAGGCGAACATGCTTTTTCCGTGGCAACCTCGTCACGTATTGCTTTCGGCTGCGTGCGTTCCATGTGCAAACCTGCATCTGTTTATTCCGGTGCTTAACTCCCCGTGTGGACACAAGATCTATGTAGGGGAAGCCAACCTTTCAATCTCAAATATCTCCGAAATCAATGAGTGGTTCTGTTGTCTTTGCTGCGTGCCTCGTGGTATCCCGAGTCGAAATTTTCAGCCAATTTTGCCCCTCCAGATCCTCACAGTGGTAGAAGATAAAGGCAGTAAAGTAGCTTTGCATTCAATATAAAATGAGCTCCTACTTAACGCCTAGAACAGGAACAAATTTCCCTTTTCTCTACTTGCAGGCGCTAACTTGGAGGACCTACGGCGAACGCGCGGTCCTACCTAGTCCAACACATGACGGTTGCTGAAAACTATCAGACCCGCTCTTTCGAATGCGACCATCCCCACCCTCGTATCGTCGAAACAGCCAAATACACGATAGGTCCAAACGCAATCAAAAGAGAAGCTGCAACGACTTCAGCTTAGTTAGGTAGGAGTATACGGGCCTATGCAGGAGGTGAGCAGCAAAGGAAGAGCATGTGGCGGCCCATAGTAGGACTTCCAGCAGTAAACAGACTCAAGTGAGGCTGACATTGGATCAAAGGCCTTCAAAGTGCTGAAAATTTCGACTCAGGACCAAGATTTGGAAGATAATCAGATTTTGTTTGCTAGGGTTTTCTGGTCATAGAAATCCTTAGAACTTCGACGCGTCCACCCGTCTGTCGCAGGCTCTTTCCACAATTTTAAACCTACGTGCCCGAAATTTTGCAAGTAGATACTTCAGATGAGGATCTCAATTGACCTGTAGCAATATCTTGAACACATGTTCTAGGCTTTCCCCCTATATGTGAGATGTGGGAGGATACTTTCTCGCTCACCCTATCGAGTGTTGGATCATCACACAGGTACTTCAAAATAAAATGTTGGTTTCATTTTTCATTCTTTAAGCGTCATAGATTTGAAGTTGATTTGAAACATCTGACAACATTTTAGGCACTAGCATTTGATTGGAACTTTCGCCTGAAAGTATTTAGTTTGAGTTACATCAACAAGTTCAGGAGGTATCTACAATCAACTTGTCGCTGAGTTAACTCCATGAAAACTCCATAAGGGGACTGCATAATTGACTTTGTCGCATGTCATTTGAAGCCTCGTTCAACGAAAATCAACCATCAAACAAATGATGGTTGATCAAACATCACCTCTTCTTCACTTTGTACGATTAGAATACTACGGTTGCGGATGATCAAATGAAATCGAAATTAGTATCCAATTAAAGATCGCGCTCCAACATACACAATAATAATAACCTCGTATTAATTAAACATTGCTTCAAGCGACCACACTAGCGAGTGAACCCTACTTGATGCGTTTGTCAACACGCACTTGGCAGGTGTTACTTGTGATCCAACGATCGCCGACCCTCAAAATCCTAATAGTACGGCCCACACCGGTCGCAGTGGTGAGGTAACAATCGACGGGAAATTTGCGGAAATAGTTTAAACATTTGAGTAGCGTCTCTGCGATATGCTATGGTCGATATTTGCGTGGGGGTTCGAGGGTCACAGTGTCCGAGGGTAGAAAGTGATTACGCGTAAGTTTGATAATTTCGTTTCCATATAGATGTATATATGTGTAATAGAAATGGTGTAGCGTAACTGGTGGCCGCGGGCAAGACTGACCAGCGACTGTAACATCGCCAAGTCAATTCCGCACGAAGTAGATTCAACTTTACGGTTGAATGGGCTTCGCCGGTATGCGGATGCGCGTATATATGTGCACTGACAGCTCACACCAACCTGTAATACACCAGTAGCCTGTCCACCCCACAATTGGTCGGAAATTATTTCTCCTACTGAAATTGGAAGCTTAACCCTGAGTTACGGTACTTTAGCAGTCAGCCCGAGTGGCTTGAGCTGCCTCAAATGTCGCTCGGATCCATGTGAAAGGTTAGTCCACTGTGGAAGAGAGGGGGGGGGGGTTGAGGAAGAGAGTGACAGAGAGGAAGGACCAAAAGGAAGGAAAATATAACTCGGTACAGTTTTTCCATTTTTCATTTCTCTATTGAATAAGTAATTAAAGAAAAACACTGTCGGTTTTAATAACCGCCGATTCTTAGGGCTAGATGAGGAATCTCAAAGTAAATACGAGTACGTGTTATATAACTATAGATTATGAAGCAGAATGAAAAGATTATTCGGGTTAAATCCACCTGAGACCTTTTGCGTATTTTACTACTTATACGGTAGAGACGAATTCTCTTTGTCTGCTCCACCAACGACGCAGCTCTCTGCGGGAATGGAGAAAGACTTAATTATATTCCTTTATATTAGTATTTGAGGATCTAATTATTATATGGAAATTTTCCCGGTCTTTCTTCGTTTTTTTCTCTTCTCTTCATCCCCGTTAGAATGTAGGATTCTTTTGCAAGTTCGGAAGTACCTCGAGGGTATATAAGGGATCCTACCCTGACACATTCAGCTCGTACGCGGTAGTCCAAGAAGAGCCTTGAGGTTTCATCTCGCTTTACGTCGAATGCCTTAAAACTTCACTGCTGCTTTAACTTTTGTCTCTTTTATGCTCGGCGATTCCTATGGATGCGTGTCGTCAGTTATCTCCGAACGATATTAAAGCCAGGTACAATCGCGACGAGCCAACCGCGTTTGTCTTCTGTCGGTTATATTATCCATACATCCGTTATCCACCGTCCTTTCGCTCTCGGGCACCATTGTCGCGGTAAAGATAAATTGTTATGACTGAGAAGTACGATAACAATGGTCAATTCTTGATGTTCATGACCAACTTGTAAAAGACGGGGAAAAAGGCTTAATGAGGTCTTCCCGTAATTAATCGCCTCGTTGTAGCCGGTAGGAAAGTTTAATTTCTACTTTATTACTGGTTGTTTCAAATCGATGATCGTGGTGTTACCGTAAAGATGCTGACTGAGCCGAAATTAGTGTGCGATGAGTCTGGTGAGTCTCACGGTGTGTAGGACGGAAACGTGATCGAGCCAGAGCAGACCGAGAGCGACCAAGTGCTTTCCCGCACTCGGGAACAAAGATATTAAAGTTTTCCCTCCTCTTAGTTCGCCACCAATTTCCTCGTTGAGGCAAAAGTTTCGCGCGTGGAACGACACGTCATTTGGAGAATTCTGAGAGACCTCGGAATCACCTACGGCGATCTGATGATTATAACTTCCGCTAGTTCTGACTCGATGACTGAGCCATGAGAATGATTGCCAATATAACGCTTTGTCCCCAAAGTGATAGACGCATGTAGATATATCGTCGTAGACGAGATTCTGACGTTTGGTACGTACTCATTTTATGAATATTTATGTCCACATAAGGCTCTTTGATGTCGAGTCAAACGGGTTGCCCGGTTACGGAATATTAGGGTGGTCAAGCGAGTTGCCTGGGCATCGAACATGACCCGAAGTATACAGGCGAGTGAGCAAAGCCCCTGGCGAGAGCACCCGTATATAGGACACTGAGAAAAGTCGATCGAGAGACGAGGGCCAACTCAACTTTCCTCACATATCTGCATACCGTTCACTCTTTGACTCGTCGTTTTTTTCTTCTTTCTATATATTTTCTATTATTTTGATACGTTAAACATTATTTATCCTATCGGTATCCTGCATTCTTCAACTTTGAGAACAGTTTTCCCGTCTCGCCTCTTCGGTCGAAGAGAAGAATATAGGAGAGTCGTGCTTGTTATAATGTAGCACATAAATACAACGCGTTCAGATATCTTGCCAGGTGGTGAAACGATCTTACACCGCTGTTATCGTACCTGGTAGATTCCCCCCACAGCAACTAAGAATCTGGATGTCGTTGAGGATTGATGTCCATTTGCTTGGTCACGTTTGACGAAGGTTTCTAGGGTCGACCGTTGCCTAGACCGTGTCCAATCATCAAGTGCCAGAAGGACTGTATTTTGCAATTATCAAGTGCCAGAAGGACTTGTATTTTTGCGAAATATTGACACGATGATGATCTTCAATGATGTACTGTCACCAAGGTGCCAAGGGCGTCCAATTTCTTCTATCTTTTCTTAAACGTACACTATCCCATGTCACACCAGTAGCTGCGAGCTGAAGTTGTTGATGTCACGGCAATCGAGAAATGGCCGAACTTATCGGAAACCGAAACATCACCAAATCAACTCCCAAGTTGGTCTGGTGAATTGCAAAGGGTGTGGAAAGTCCCCGACGTCGTAGGAATTGACGCTGACCTAACTCTCTTCTTCCGTCTCTCTCTCTATGTTACTGGTTCCCAGTCTCTCCACTACCTTACAGCCGTATCGTAGAGAAGAGATTAGCAGGAGAGCGCGAAACGGTTCGAGCTTGATGTGATGCGTTGCATTATTCATTTCTCGCCTGGTTACGGAAACCATCCCTGACTCGCCACCACACGTTCCACAGGGTCCCTGACATCTCTCGGACACTGTTACCGCGAAGCTGGATAGCGACCGAGCAGAAACCCCCACAGTATCTCACCAACACGGGCAGCCTACGCGAGGCTGGGTGTCCAGAAGACGGGTAGGTAGACCTCGACCTAACACGCCGCCACACCATCCTCCGATGATCCCGTGATGGTGTTGGAAGTGGACGATGAGGTTACACATCGTCGGTACACGTCAACCACTACGCACGCCCCTTGCCAACTTCAATTAGTTCGTACAGGTAAGGATATTACGTCGTTTAGGTATATGGCTTGGAAAGCTCTGAGATACCAAAGTCACGTGAATAACCTCATCCACGTTGAAATATTGATCATCGAGGAGACCATATGCAGTTGGATATCAAGCTAGCTGACATGAATTCCATTTACATTTCATCCGTATCTTCCTGGGTTGTTGCGAAATGGACAATCGTGCGGAAACGGCACTAGGAAAATCAGCCACTCAACGAGTTTGCAGTTATCCTGGAGGAATTTTGAAAACAGCGCAGTTCCAGTATAACTTTTCCGTGGATTGATCTCTTCTGCTGGCATTTCATAATTCGCGGGAGAATATAAATTACGATGTGGGGAGAGCAATGGATAATAGATAAATTGATAAGGTAGCCAAACCACCCGTTTGCAAGTTAGCAAGTATCGTTAATACTCCCATTATTAATACGATTGTTATTATTATTAGTATTAGTGAGAAAGTAGTAGCCGAGTAAATGGAAGTCTTCATTAACGAATCTGAAGGAAAAGTTTCGTAGCGCTCGAGGAGCTGTCATCCGATGCTCGTTGTTATCCAGCAAACAACGGAACTACACTTTTCCATTCGTCATAATAATCCATCGAGTATTCTTCTGCCGTTGGATTATTTTCAATCCGAATAACAGCCTTTATACTTTTCTCCTCCTTTCCTTCTCTTCGATTCCTCAAATGGCCGTAATAATCGTATGATACGATTTCCAAGCCAACCGCTATATTCATTGACCGACTGGTGAGACGAGGCTACGGCGCCGAATTGGGGTCAAAGTATAACCATTGAGATTTCGAATCCTGAGCATACACAGTAGAAAACTTCCTCTGGAGTTCATACCACATAAAGGGAGTGCAATTTTACGCTCGACTTAACTTGGGCGTGGAGCATACAAACTTTTGACATTCTCCATCGATGAATTCAGCTTTAAAATAATTCCAGACGCGCCGCGCGAGTTCATTCGGCAAAAATAAACGATATATGCACGCGACAAACGTCGAGACGTATCTTTTTCGGTTGGGTTTGTTTGGGTTTATACATTTGTTGGGTTGAAAAAATCGATGTTTCTGTTGCATTTTTTGAAAGTTCGATCTCCAGAGATCGTGTAATAAAAGTTCTAGGTCGTAATGCGAAAAAATTGAAATTCAAAAATAGGTTTGGATGCGTTTTTTTTAAACTACATTTTTCAAGACGGTCTGCAGAATAATGTGAACGGTTTTTAATATTTTGTGATGCGGTTTTTTTTTGAATCGTCAGAAATACATTCTTTATATTTTATTGAGCCATGCTTTAATGTTTTATAAAAAATAAGGTTATGACTGTGAGATGTGATGACTTGTTTTTTTTCGGAAGTTAAGAGTTTGGCCCACAGATTCTAACTATAACACTAATTTGGAGTAATATTTTCGGATTTTTTCCATTCATCAATGCATGAAACAGTTTTCGTGCAGACCACGAGTTCGTGTATTTTCGACGGAGGCCTGAAAAACATACATGAACATAAATCATTTATTTCTAAATCATTTTTTATTTTATGAAGAGTACGAATAAATAACGTATAAAACTAGTAAAAAAATCTAAAAATCGCCAGTTTTCGGTTCGGCTGGGGTCATCTATATCGATCAAACCTTGAGGAGTTTCAACAATTCAATTAAATTCAACAGAGGGACAATTGAAAAAATATTACCATTTGATTTAAATTTATACAGTAAATTTTCTGCCATTTACTGAATGTGCCCTCCAAATTTTAAATCAATCGCCTACACCGTTTCTATAAAACTTATAATTGAAAAAACACCCTTCAACATAGGGAGCTGCCTACGCTTATTCGCTGAATGGCAGTTTAACGCATGAAAAAGCGTCAAGAAATGTTTAAAATGTTTTGCAAAACCGTCAAATCACTCAGTTTTTTTGTCAGTCTTTTGTAATCAGCTCCCAACGTTATCTGATCATAGGCTGATCTATGTTAAAAAGTGTTTTTTTTTCAATGGTAAATTTCATAGAAACGGTATAGACGATTGATTACAAATTTTGAGAGTGCATTTAGCATATGATAAAGAATTTACTGTATAAATTTGAAGCAAATGATAACATTCCGTCATTTGTCTCGAAACTCCTTAAGGGGACAAAATATGTCAAATTTGTTAAATTGTTTTACGTTTAATTATCTATAAAAAAAGACCGCGAGTGAAGAGAAAAACGTTTGTCTCGTCAAGGATATTGATAAATAATCACAAAATAAGAACATTTCCCAAGATTTTATTTCCAGATCAATAATATCGACGCTGCAACTCACCGAGGCAAACTATGTCACATCACGATAATCGACGGTTTTTCAGCTCAACAAAGTAGACGCCTGCCTCAACTTAAACTGGAGCACCATTTGAGTAGGAAAAGTGCAGAACAACCTCCACTTTGAGGAAATATTGCACAAAAAAACTTGCGTTGAAAAGCTGGTGATTATCGTACGAGCGACATGTCGTTGGAAATACCAGCGAAACGTCCGAGGGGAGAGAGGATGTGAGCTCCCATTAAGATAGCCTATCGAAGGTTGCTCTAGATCGACAACGAAACCGTCTGCAATTTACGATTTCGTACGTGACCGTGCGCATCTTCTGGTATGTACGAGCCACACGCGAATTCGTCCCTTCTTTCACCATCCCCTTATCCCTCGATTTGGAACATTCCTCTGTATGTATACAATATACAGGGTGGCCGGAAAAGTGACATCCAAGAGGAAAATCTCGACAGCTCTTATCAATATCAATCCGCATGACACTTATGTATATTCTTTAGTTTTTTGTTCGTCGGTTCTTTTTTTAGTTTTCTTAGCATCTTTTTTATTTGTTCAGTATTTAGTATCTTTTTCAGTTCTTTAGTATTCCAGTCTTTAATATCATTTTTAGTTCTTTAGTATTTTAGTTTTTGGTATCGTTTTTAGTTCTTTAGTATTTGAGTTTTTAGTATCGTTTGTAGTTGTTTAGTATTTTGGTTTTTAGTTTTTGAGTATTTTAGTTGTTAGTATCGTTTTTAGCGCTTTAGTATTTTAGTTTTTACTATCGTTTTTAGTTTCGAATTACACCTATGTATGTTCTTTAGTTTTTAATTAGTCGGTTCCTTTTTTTTTAGTTTTTTTAGTATCTTTTTTATTTGTTCAGTTTTTAGTATCTTTTTCAGTTCTTTAGTATCATTTTTTGTTCTTTAGTGTTTTAGTTGTTAGTATCGTTTTTTGTGCTTTAGTATTTTTATCTTTAGTATCGTTTTAGTTCTTTAGTATTTTAGTTATAAGTATTGTTTTTCGTGCTTTAGTATTTTAGTTTTTAGTATCGTTTTTCGTGCTTTAGCATTTTAGTTTTCAGTTGCGTTTTTAGTTCTTTAGTATTTTTGGAATTTTTTGAAAAACGCATTTTTCAATTTTTTCCCGAACTTGCCTGTCGCAAAAGTTTCGTTTTTTTCTCTATTGTGTATGTCGTTACTTCTTAGAAGTTTTCAAAAGCAATTGGGTGTCATTAAGACTAGCATAAGTATTTTTTTTATCATCTGAACTTTATCGACTAATCCTTTCAGACGTATTTCTTGAACTTGTGATCAAAATCCACGGCATCTACATTAGTGCTCAGTTGTATACTCATTTGTCGCTCGACAATGCACTTTATAAAGATACCACAAGTAAACAAAATCGCGAGGAAAGTACACACAGAAAGGAGACAAATAAAAAGCGGCTTTCTTCTCGGAAAGTTAAAAGACCTTAGAGCATACATGGGGTGATTCCGATATGTCTCCAAATAGGTATCAATATTTTTCTTTTGGACGTCACTTTTCGGGCTATTCCGGATATATATACACCCTTGGCCAAAAGTTTGGGGTACCCGGCAACTTGTCTTTTCGGATAAAAAATGGAATATCTCAGCCAAAAAAAATCGGAAACCAATTTACCAAACGGTATTTCAAAGAGAATATAGTCAGCTTCAATTTGCTTTTTTAATTTTATTTTTTCGATTTTTTTGGTGCCCGCTACGTCATTTTGAAAAAAGGCGGTTTTTCACGATTTTCGCACCTTGCAGTCGTTCGCTGGAGTTCGAGAAAATAGAAAGATCGCTATTTAGTGAAATAATCTTCGAAAAAGGAAGTGTTAGGTTTAGTTTCGTTGTTAAAAAAAAATATTGGAATTTTTCGCAGAGTAATCTCGTTTTTCTTGAAAAAAAATGGCAGGTTTCCGTGAAGCCGGCATCGTGCAGCGTATCGTGAAAACTATGAGGTTGAGAATATTTGTCCTAAGGACTAAAAAGTTTTGTTTTGTTATTTTGGAGTTGATACATTTTTTCAGATTTTTTTGGCCCCATTTTTTTTTCATCGCTCGTTTTGGTTGGTCGTTGACGATTAAGCTAATTAATTTATTGCCATTAGATTGAAACGAAGATGTTTCAATGAAAATATCTTTGTTTTAAAGAAACGTTTCAAGAAAACGGACATAATTGAATGTGTACGTCGTCCGAATCAAACGACGTTCTGAGCTTATACAGAGGCAAACGAATGAGTACTGACTGTCATTCAAATTAAAGATGATCGGGAAAAATAAAGTAATTACACTTCGGCAGATTCGAAAATTAGTGAGAAGGGCTCTTAAAAATTAAAAGAAAATATCGTCTGATCAATACGACGTACAAATTCAATTACGCCTTGACCAAAAGCATTAAGCACCCTGTGTTTTCCTTCTTTTTCGGTTTAGGGTATACCATTGAACTCTTTTTGTTCTTTTTAAATGTATTTATTAGTCAATTTAAACAATACAATTAATAGTTAACTGATCCACCCACAGCCTTCATCATCTTCGTTTCAATGTAATGGCAATAAATTAATCAGATTAATCGTCGAGAATCAACGAAAACTAGCGATGAAAAAAAAAATGTTGCCAACAAAATCGGAAAAAAATTTAACAACTCCAAAATAAAATAAGAAAACTTTTTAGTTCTTAGGACGAATATGCTTAACCTCATAGTTTTCACGATACGCTGCACGATGCCGACTTTACGGAGTGCCTGCCTTCTTTTCAAGAAAAACGACATTACTCCGCGAAAAAAAATTGCAATAATTTTTTTGAACAACGAAACAAAAGCTAACACTTCCCTTTTCGAAGATCATTTCACTAAATAGCGATCTTCCTATTTTTTCGAACTACAGCGAATGACTCTGCAAGGTGCGAAAATCGTGAAAAACCGCCATTTTCAAAATGACGGACTGGGCACAAAAAAAATCGAAAAAAGAAAATTAAAAAAGAAAATTGAAGCTGACTTTATTCTCTTCAAAATACCGTGTGGTAAATTGGTTTCCGATTTTTTTTGGCCGAGATATTCCATATTTTGTCCGGAAAGAACAATTGCGGGGTGCCCCAAACTTTTGGCCAAGAGTGTACGTCTTAGGGTGGCACAAATCTGATCTCTATTTTTTTTTCCTTTTTCTCACCATCAAATTATCTTCTTTAAAGAAAAAAAATTATCGCAAAAGCTACGAGCGGTGAAAAAATATGTAGAGGTCGCTCTAGCCTCCCAAACATTCAAATTTTCATGAAAAAATCATTTTTTTTTTCGTTCACTTCTCACCCATGAATTTTACGCTTTATAATTTTTAAATTAACCTCGCGATAGTTCTTGCCGGCTAATTAATATTTAGTGGTCGCTCAAGAGCTTCGAAATGGTCAATTTTCGCCATTTTTTTTAACTCTTCTCACTCATAAATTCGACGCTTTGTAAAATGTTCCAGACAATGAATCCGTTTTTCGTTAGAAACAAATTTTTCAAATTTACCTCACACTCCTAACCCAAGAGTTACAATCTTTGGTCTCATAAAATGGTTCCTTAAGGGAGACTTTGTCCTTGAAATGCAGCGGGAGATGTTAGCGGCTCAACATGAGCAGCTAGAAGAAGAGGAAGGATGCCTCTATGGACCAGGCATTGCCGATTAGCGGTAATTATAAGCACATTTGTGTAAACACATTACAAAACTTCAAACGCGTTTTTCTCGAAAACACGTTTTTAAAAATGGCTGACATTTTCCTGACCGCTGTAATTAACATATCGACCCGAAATTTGGAGAGCATACTCAGAAAATATGTCTTCACGGAATGACGGATCGTTTTTTCGATAGATACATTTTTGCATTCATTATTTATCTTTTTATGCGAAAAAAACGCGAAAATTCGATTTTTTTTTTAATTGCCGCCATTTTCCGAAATTTGTACTAAACGAAAAACCCATCCGTCATTCCATGACCAAAGGGTCACAGATTGATAATATGCTTTGAATTTGTGTTTCAGATCAACAAAGAGGGGGCAGTGATGTCAGCCGTTTACCTCCCGCGATTTGAGGACCTGTTTTCGCGGAGCTGCAATGGCCGCCATTTTGGTTTTTTTTTTCAAAAAAAAATTTTTTTTAACGTTCTGTATATCATGAATAAAAGCAAGAAAAAAACCGCACTCAAAAAGCTTTACTCGTTTCCTTTAAAAAAAATAAAATGTAAACACCTGAAATATGGCACTCCAAGGACAAAGACTCCCTTAAAGCTCTTGTCCGTAAACAAAATTATAGGTCGTTTTATTCGTAAAACTGAAATGTCAGCTGTTTCCCGCGCATCGTCATGCGTCGCACAGTTGGTCTCGTTAGTCAATCTGCGGACCAATCGTAGCTGTACTCTGTGACGAGCGACACCGTGATACAATAGTCAATAATAACACATATCGTCTAATTGGTGATTGTTACAAATTATTATGATAAATTACTCAGAAAATGTAACACTTCGCTGTTTATTTTGTTTTCACGCTACAAGGAATTGTAGTGCATGCGAGATTTATTTTTTGGCGGAAATTGTAAATTTCGAAAACCTCGAGCGACCACCAAATATTCGTTGGCCGGCTAGGGCTTTCGCGAGGTTAATTTAAAAATTATAAAGCGCCCAATTCATGGGTGGGAAGTGGTCGAAATAAAATATCGATTTTTTTCTGAAAATTTGCATTTTTGCTAGGCTTGAGCGACCTCTAAATATTTTTTGACTCGCAGCTTCGGTGACCCCTTTTTTCTCTTCAACGGATTTTCTTCATCAATCGGATGGTGAGAAAAAGGAAAAAAATAGAGCTCAAATTAGTGCCACCCTAATGTCTACAGTATACGTCATCAGTTTCCGCAACACCCCGAGCAGATCCTCTCCAAACGGGATGTCCGCGGTGTACATGCCCCCAATTATCGTCTACCGTGACTATAGCCAGCTGCATGTAACGTTTCCCGTGAATCCCACCACGAACACGTCCGACGGAAAGTTTTCGACAAAAACTCCAGCCAAATAATCAATTCCCGAAAATCCGTACCCCATCGACGCCAATTCCGCGCTCACTCGATAAACAATTGTTAACAAAGTTTCGTTCAAAAGTGGCAGAAGATAATAAGCGCACATTTGTCTACGTCTGCGTGTAAACTTTGGTGTTGAAGGCTCGGGTTGAAATTCGCTGACGGTCTTATCAACAGCAACCCTAATGTGTATCACGTGAGTCTTGTGTACCGACTAATGACGGAGGGTGAAAGCAACGTGGTATGATTATTAGCGGGGAACAACGTTGGTGTACGTGTGTCTACGGGTATTCTAAGACTTTGAGCTTGGTAATGTTACAGTTGTTCGTACCGTTTCGAAATCTGGAAGTGCTTCCACCGCAGCTCCGTGGCCCCAAAGGATTCCCAAAGGCTGGGAGATAAGGCAACTTTCTTTCACAAAAGACACGTATTGTTGAATCCCGGAGGAATGCACCTGCCGTACACAAGCACGATTCACAAGCGCAAGTAGACGCCCGTTTCGACCTGGAAGGGGGCACTTGATGCATTTTTACGTTACACCCAGACTGTGTTCCGGTGAAAAAGCTCTTTCGCCAAGTTTCGCGAATTCCGGAGGGCACACAACAGCGTGAGGAAAACAATGCCGGCACATTGGATTTGCGAAGATTTTCATTCGTACATAGAGACGGAGAAATTTCGATCTCAGATGGGGGGGTTGCTTTTCTTCGTTTGATGGAAGTTTGATGAGGACCGGAGGCTACGCCCCGTGGCGAAGAAATATGGGAAAAGAAGTATTTTCAACTGAGAAAAGTATCATTGTCGGACTTACCGCCGTGATTATTGTCGAATGGTGAGAAAAATTCTCGAGACTTGTTAATTCGTCGAGGGACATTCGCGAGCAGAGACATTCGTATTTGTGTACGCGGCTGTGTGTGCGAGTTCGTCGCTTCGAACGAGGGATCTCCCCACCCGATATAGCGGGCGGAAGAGGAAAAACTTGCGAAGTAAGGAGCGCACCACAGAAACGCCCGACACCTCTTGGGAGCACCTCGTTATAGGAAAGTTTATCGCCCACGACAGAAGCACGTAAGACGAGAATCCGTTATGA
>OY723388.1:21760360-21775725 GCA_963210295.1 Ophion ellenae
TTCACGCATGCATTTGCCGTAGTCGCGCACACGGTTGCAACACGAAGCGTTGCGTTCGCTCACTGGTGTTGGAAAATAATGTACCGCGTTCCTCGGAGTTGCCGTGCCATGAAAAATCCAATGTTTTGAAGTCCGCGTACAATTGAGAAGAAAAAGAGACAAAGATGAAAGCTTGAAATATTGGGAAATGAACGAATGAAGCAGCGGGAGGAAAAAGTTACGGGTAAGGCTCCCCCCCCCCCGGCCGATCCAGCTAAAATGTTGAACAAACCTTCCTTTTAATATATTAAGGCCTTAGGCCACAGTGACGGGTATAAAATCATGTCCGAATTTAACAATTTCTTTTTTCGTATGAAAAATCGGTTTGCTCATAAAATTAATTACACATCTATTTAGTATGAATATTAAGCTGTTAGAAAATATATATATATTTTTTCGATGTAAAAAATTGCCGACTACTCGAAACTTTTCGAAACAGCCTTTTCCCAATTGGCGTGACGAATAACTTCAACAATTTTCACTTGATTTACTACAAATTTAAAAGTTATGTTCCTAACTGCATTTCGCAGAGAAGTACGTACGGAATTTCTGATTGAACGAAACCCTTTTATTTTGTGAGCAGTTCACGAGCAGTTATAACGAAATTTTTCACTGAAAATTCATTTCTTAAGGGAGACTTTGTCCTTGAAATGCAGCGGGAGATGTTAGCGGCTCAACATGAGCAGCTAGAAGAAGAAGGAGGGATGCCTCTATGGACCAGGCATTGCCGATTAGCGGTAATTATATACACATTTGTGTAAACACATTACAAAACTTTAAACGCGTTTTTCTCGAAAACACGTTTTTAAAAATGGCTGACATTCTCCTGACCGCTGTAATTAACATATCGACCTGAAATTTGGAGAGCATACTCAGAAAATATGTCTTCACGGAATGACGGATCGTTTTTTCGATAGACACATTTTTGCATTTATTATTTATCTTTTTATGCGAAAAAAAACGCGAAAATTCGATTTTTCTTTAATTGCCGCCATTTTCCGAAATTTGTACTAAACGAAAAACCCATCCGTCATTCCATGACCAAAGGGTCACAGATTGATAATATGCTTTGAATTTGTGTTTCAGATCAACAAAGAGCGGGCAGTGATGTCAGCCGTTTACCTCCTGCGATTTGAGGACCTGTTTTCGCGGAGCTGCAACGGCCGCCATTTTGGTTTTTTTTTTCAAAAAAAAATTTTTTTTAACGTTCTGTATATCATCAATAAAAGCAAGAAAAAAACCGCACTCAAAAAGCTTTACTCGTTTCTCCTTTAAAAAAAAAAATGTAAACACCTGAAATATGGCACTCCAAGGACAAAGTCTCCGTTAAGTTCAAATACCTACAACTTTTTAATAAAACAATATTTTTTAAATTCCGTACGTACTTCTATAGGTATTCTAATGTAGATTGACGAGAATATTTGTTTTTTGTTCTAGGTAAAAAATTGTGGATGCTAAATGTCACGCCGCGGAGCGACTAAGAAAAAGATAAAATAAAATATTAGTAGTCGGCCATTATGTACATTGACAAAAAAACTCTAACCGCTTGATATTCATACTAAATAGATGTGTAATTAATTTCATGAGTGAATCACTTTTTCATGTGAAAAAAAATTGTTAAATTCGCACATGATTTTATACCCGTTACCGTGGCCTAAGGCCTTAAGGTTGAACGGGCGCTTGATTTCCATAGATTTTGTTTAAATGTTAACCAGAAATTGTTCATATCATTATGCATGATTGGGTGAAATGTCAGAACAGTCGACTAATTAGATTGGGAGACAATGGGTTTTAAAATTGCAACTTTTAATACTGCAGGGTGTGCATTGAAATTTAGACGGAATAATTTTCCGTAAAAAATATTTGTCCCCTATAATAAGAAGACATACCGCAACACCGCATCGTTCCATGCATCCGATAACGTAAGTTTGCGCGGCATATTTGAGATAATACTGCAACACAAGTTTTCATTTGGAAGTAATTTTAAATCGAACAAAGTTTTTAATTAGTTATTAATTAACCAACTATTTTATTTGTTAATGAAGATAACATAAACAATACAAAATATTAATATTCATAACGCAAATATTTTTTTTGTATGATAAAAGTCTTTAGTTTTAGGAACAATACTGAACAATACTGTTCTGCGGTATTGCCAGATGTCTTCTTATTATAGGGGACAAATATTTTTTACGCATAATTATTCTGTCTTTACTGAACGTTTTTAGAAAAACTGAACAGTAAACGCAATGAAAACGTGTTTCACTCTTTTCCTAACTTGGTTGCTATCTACACATAATTTGTTTTCGAAATTTATTAACACAATGGAATGGTACGACGAATTATGTGACCTGACTTTCGGTCAATGCAGACCCTGCAGTGTTAAAAGTTGCAATCAAAAAACCCATTATCTCCCAATCTAAATAGTCGACTGTTCCGAAGTGTCACTCAAACATGCATAATGATAAGAACAATGTCTGGTTAAAATTCAAACAAAATCTATAGAAATCAAGAGCGCGCGCTCGTTCTACCTTCAGACAACCCCTAAAGGGATTTTTGGCGACGCGCAATAGTTTTTGGGTTTGTTTGAGTATTTTTGTTTGGACAAAACGGAGATCGCGATAACATATACAGGTATGAACGGAGACGTAGCAGATACAGATATAGTTGGAACGCATTTAAAAAAAACTCAAAAATTCAATATCTCGAAAACTATGGCGAGTAGCCAAAAATCCCGTTAGTGGCTATTTTAAAATGTTGACAGGAAGGTTTGAGCAAAATTTCAGCTCGATCGGGGGGGGGGGGGGGGGGGGGGGTTCGGAACCTTATCCAAAGTTACAAAGAATAAACAGAGATACTTCTCGGAGGTTTGTAGCTCTCAAATTCTACAATTTGTTGTGTCGGGCCGCGATTTATATTTGGTTTCGTCAGGCCGAAAACAAAGTCGATAGCAGCTCACAAAGAATCATTGAAAATTACAAATTGATTTGAGGCTTGGAAAAAGAATATTTCGCTCACCGGAAAAACGTAAAATATAACGTAACTTTCTGTAGCGGTTCGAGTTTTCGGTCCTAATCGATAGTTTTATTATTCATGATGAACTCAATGACTTGTGTTTTCCCATTCATAGTTTAATTAATAGTTATCTTCATCAATAATCAAATATTTAAATAGTGGGCTACAATGTATCACCGAGATGTGGGGCACAATGCCCCGACTCCCAATGAGGAAACAAAGAAGTGACGACGCTCTGAAGAAGCGCAATGTGTCTTGATTTTATACTGATACTGATATACTGATTTTGTTTGGATTCGTACTGTTATATAAATCTGTTATCTATGTTAGAAAAATATAAGACTTTCAACCACCTTATTGTACCCTACATTTCGCAGTAGTTGACACACTGCACCCACCTACATGATACATTGTACCCCACCCAGGGGGTACAATGAGCCAACCCAAATAGGGTTTTACAATCGGTACAGTAATGGCCCACGACTGGTTGCCAGAGAACAAACGATGGCGCGGTAATGGCTATGTAACTGGGCCAGATCCGCACCATGCATGGTTGGTAATGGTAAACCATGAATGGCTGCTAAGACTTGGCCAACTATCATACGCCCATATTGGCCCAACAACGGCTGCCGGATCTTCTGCCGGAAATGAAAAACGAAAAATTGACAAATTATGAATATAAAAATTCTAGTAGTATCTTTTTTGTTTCCTTATGCTTTACTTTTGTCCATGTACATAGAATAATTGCATTAAAAACGCTTTCTGCATTGTTCAAGTTTTTATCTTTCATCGGGATCGAACCTGCGCCTTTCGTTCTAGTGTCGAGCGCCCCACCCACTCAGCAATTCTGACACTTACAGAATCCATCGTTTTTTCGTTCCTTACTTTTATGCCGATAATTTTATTCGTGACATTAAAGTTTCCCGTGTGGAAAATAGTCCGGGAAACCCGAAGAATATACAGGTCCCGTTACGGCTTCGAAGTGGAATCCCTGACAGGGATTTCCAGAATACTGCCACAAACGGTCCTAGAAAGGTACTCATTAGTTTCCATGATACAAAATAACAGGGGTACGATGGATGCACCAATAAAGGCCCCGACCAGGTGCTGTCAGGGCACTGGCTAATTTTTACAATGAGTTTAATCGGGTCTTGACCAGGCAGACTAATGTGGGCCCAGTGTGGTTCAGTCACAATTTCCATCATAAAATACATTACGGTTTCATTTGGTTCACCAGTAAAAAGCCTGGTCAGATATAGTCAGGGATCATCACAAAGATCAATTAAAGTTATAATATTAATAAGCGACAAAAATTAATAATAATTTATCAGTGTTTTATAACTGCCTCGTGCAAATATCTCACTCACTTAACAATTCGCTTATCATTTTCAATGAATTTGAAAGAAAAGAAGAAAACGTTACAACTCAAAAATATATACATTTTTATTTAAGTAATCACTTATACATGAAGCAATTTCAGGGCATAAGTATTGAGTTTTCCGTTTGGTTCTAGGGACAATCGCAATGTTACCAATTTTCTCTTGATGCTGGCCAATGTGTAAACTGCATCGTTTAAAGTTTGTTCTGGGATTCTCCATGCTCCAATACTGGATGATTTACGTGGATAATTGTACATGTCAACTTTTTTTTTCGAAATTTTCCCCTCGATGTAGAGAGATTCTTGGGATTCATTTTCGCCATAAATTTTTTTTATCTCCATTATACAACCATCGCTTAAAAGTACAATATTGTTCGGCGTACATATTGTGATGAAAAAAGAGGAATTAAATATCATTGATTTTACAAATATTGTCCCGTCTTTGAGAGTACGGCTAATGATTTTAAATTGAATGGGGATCTGTTGGATTAGATGGAATGAGATTTCTTTCATGCTGTTGGCGACAATATTGCTCTAATGGATGATTGAGTGTTCTTATTGCATTTTTCATCCTCCCCAAAGATTGGTCTTAAAAAGTATTTTTAGCCATTGAAGTATTCTGAATCGTTATCTACATGATTAACATATAACGTTTTATATTGTTCACATTATCTTTAAAATGTCAGCATATTGTTTTCTATTATAAGAATGTTTGTAAACTTGCTGGCATATATATAAATAAATAAATAAATATATATATATTTATAAATCTTCTCAGAAAATATGCATCTTCTTTATTAGAGGGAAATACAGGGGAATCATAGGGATCTGACGGGGTGAACGTGGGGACTTAACAGGGCTAATTGCAGGGGTATAGTAGGGACGAAATTGGATAATTCAGGCGCAATCAGGGAATCTAGTATGGCCCCGAATAGATGTCCACTAAAGGGCCCAATTTCAAAAGCGGGACAATCCTATAAAGGTACCAGTCGGAATCCAAACCAGGCCCCGGATAAAATTGGGGACAATTAGTTGGGTCCTTTAGACATCCCGGAAAATATTTCCACACGGGTTACCGACAATTTTTTTGGTCCATTTAGGCTGTAAAAATAACTCGCTCGTTTTGGGTGAAGTTCCGAAAAGCATACTCCTCTGATCGAGCTGAAATTTTGCACCGAACTTCCTCTCAATATCCTAAGAGAAACCGTTAACGGATTTTTGACGACTAGCAATAGTTTTCGATATATCGCATTGTAAAGTTTATTATTTCACGCCATACGAGTATATCTATATATCCGATAGATACCCCCCAGTCCTCCGGCCGCGCTGCTTCCTGGCAAACAGTGCTCGCCCGTATGTGCATATCACTTGCCATGTGGGATGGGTTGGTTTGGGTTTATTTAATATAGTACAAGCGCAGTACAATAAATAACTTTCAATATACGATATATCGAAAACTATTGCTAGTCGCCAATATCCTTTTAAAGGTTCTCTTAAAATATTGAAAAGAAGGTCGGTGCAAAATTTCAGCTTCATCAGTGGGATGTGCTTTTCGAAACCTTATCCCTTGTTTTTACGTGTTACAGTTTAACGACCTGCATTTGCAAAACGCCCAAAAACAAACCATCAATGGCTGGAATGGATCTGGCAAGCCGTTCATCCGCCTACGATACCCCAATGCTGATCACCATGTTATCGGTGAGATGGTATTGGCCTACCAATGGCTGGCATAGATCTGGCAAGCCGTTCATCCGCCTACGATACCCCAATGCTGATCGCCATATTATCGGTGCGATAGTATTGGCCCACGAATGGCTGGCATAGATCTGGCAAGCCGTTCATCCGCCTACCGTACCCCAATGCTGGTCGACGAATTATTGGCCGATTATCAGCAAACCGTTTAATGGCTGAATGCTGGCATTTTTGTTACGACAGGCGACCCTATATGGGAAGCCGCAAATTTTTCGTCGATCCCATTATTCCGGTGTTTTTAATCGTTTTGCAAAAAATATGAGAGTTCATTGTACGCCCAAAGGTCTATAAAATCGGTTACGACCTTTTTTTTCTTCCAATCAGCCTGCCTTGATTAGAGTAAAAATTCGTCAGAAAAAAAGTGACACACTGTATCCCACCGTCCCCTACATCGAAAGCTCCGTGTCTATGCGAAGGTACAAGCGGATTTATAGATCGACGGCAATGAAGTTGAATCGAAGAATGTTGGATCTTAGGCTGCAATGACGACAAATGTCTGTCGAAGCTTTTCGCCACGATTGCATGGCTTATTGTTCCAACGTTGAAGTGTGGTGAAAAATGCAGTGCATTCGGTCGCGTGTCGACTACCTCCTCGAGAATCTTCCTTGCTTATATCTTAGTGATGGAGAAACCCGATAATTCAGTGTGCAGAATGTGCGGTTGGTAAAGAAGGCTTTCCTCGCCGAGGGAATCGATCACCCTGACTGGCTCGTGTGCGATCTAATCTCTAGAGCTTTCCCTGAGACGCTTTCTGGCACACGCACACGTGTACACGGGCACACTTTAATCGAACTGAGCATCGGACATTAATATATAAAGCGCTCTCACGGTCTCTGTAAACTGTGCACTGGGACATTTGTATTGCTTCTCCTTTAACGGTGCTTAGGCGTGTATATCACCATCCCGCAATAAATCAACCACCCGCAATTAGAAAATTGTTGAAATTTTTCGCGATAAAAGCATAAATTGCACGGATGAAAAAATAACTGGTGCCAGGGAAGTATTTTCTTTATCGCAGAGTTACACGATAAGGGCGTACATGGTGAAAAATCCAACGAAAATTTTATTTCGTTCGATAGAACCATTTTTCGCGGTGTGCGTTTGTGTCCTGTAACTTTGCGATGAAAAATATTTTCTTGCTTCCAATTATTACAAATTTACATTAAGTTATTATACATTTTGTATTGAGTGACATGATGCATGGCATTTTAACGATATGGTTCAACCGATAATTTACAGTTATTGATACATTTAATAAATGACGATTTTCAATTTTAAAAAATTACGTCAGATTATCTGCTTTTTTGTTTTTGTTTTTATTTACACGTTTATTTGTTTTATTTACAAAAATAAAATTATATATTGAATTGAAACAAATGTTTCGTTTAGTCACAAAAGAATTATGGTTCGAACAAAAAATATGTATGTTTGACTCTAATAAGTATTTTATTGAAGTCTGAAAACCGCATTCGTTCCGTCGACAAATCTTTTTGTTAGTGGTTGTACGCAATATCTTCGTTCTTGTTACCTTCAAATGGCGGATCTGAAATAACGACTCAAAATTCGAATCAGGAGATGGTTTTCTTATAAGAAATTAACGAGGGTGTGCTGTTGAGGTTATTCATTGTACTATCGTTATACAGAAAAATATTGCCACTTAGAATTTGATGTTCTTTTTTCCGACTATTGAACATTTGTCAGGAACTAATAGCCACTTAAAATATGAATGAATGCAAAAAATGGTATTACTGTAAAAGTATGTTACAATAATATAATAGGGGAAGGGGGATCCATATAATAGATAAACAACAACTACCACTGATACTACTGACCAATCAATGTGCGCGGATCTTCTATTTGGGTTACTACTACTGTTTCACAATTAAAGGCATACCAAAAATATCTCCGGGTCACCACTGCTGCTGTACAATGAAAGTTGACTCGCTTTTTTTTTTAATTTTGTGTGCTTCCTCTTCCAACAAATCAATTTCACACCAATTTCAAGTGATAAAAAACATTTTCAAAAATTGCCAACCGAATTTTGGTTAATCGAATTATTGCCATGATTTTATAACGTTTATAATATATTCCCCAGCTCTAAAAAGTATTCTGGTCGAAGGGAGTACAAATATAGATGCTCCATAGACACATACGCCAAACGTATCGCATTCAGTTGATTCAAACAAATCATTTGTCTTATTTTCAATCCGGAGTCCGGTAATCGCACCCTCACTTTATCGCATCAACGGTTTGTCATTGATCTGATTACTGTAGCGGAACTAAGGCTAATCCAATAATTCCCTTTAAACTGATTTGTAAGAGACACCCTCGTCTTCCACCTTACTTTTAAGCCCTGGTGGGATAAAAACAGGCAAGTGCTCGCTCCAATGGTTTTAGCGTATCGAGTCGAAACACAAATCATGCATTTATGAGCAATTGAGTACTCTTTCTCATGAACACAATTGTATCTTCTTGATGGAGATTCAACAGTTCTTGGATTTTACATACCCTGCGATGGAATATTGACAATATATGTCTGTTATTATTTTGCATTGGAAAAATCGTCGTCCATTATTTTTTTTCATACATACATACACATACACCCTGTATATGTGTGTGTATATATATATATATATATATATATATATATATATACAGGGTGTCCCTGTTATCTCTGCCACCCGAAATAACTCGGTAATTATCGACGTCACCAAAAAATGTTCCAGACAAAAGTTATACGGTGTGAAGGGTTTCTTCTATTTCGATAGAGGCGCTGCCGAACAGTGAAGGACACCGTCTCTTTTTCAAATGGCATGGTACATTTTTTCAACCATCTTGTGGAGCACCTCAAGCAGCATAAAAAATATTAGGGGGTCAAAGTCGTTCAAGGTCATTCAAGGTCAATATTTAGATTTGCATTTCATTTTAATAGGTGACCTTGAATGACCTTGAACGACTTTGACCCCCTAATATTTTTTATGCTGCTTGAGGCTTTTTATGCTGCTATTCCATTTTGAAAAGTGGAGGTGACCTTCACTGTGCGTCAGGGCCTCCAGCGAAATAAAAAAAATTGGTCGCATTGATGGCCCCCTTCACACCGTACAACTTGTACGGTGTGAAGGGGGCCATGTTAAATAAGTTCTCGCTGTTTTCTCGTGAAAATTAATGCTGTAATTTTAAAAATCATTCTTAATGCTATCAAACATTTCGAAGCGTTGCGTAACCAACTTTTTCAAGCGTCTAAACCAATCTCTGCATGTTGTTTCCGACATGGCATAGTCGCCGTAGGTTTCAATTAAAATTCTGTGTGCTTCAGCTACAGATTTAAAAAATAAACTAGTGCAATAAAAATCCCCACAAATACTCTTTTTCGGCACGAAATTTGACATGTTTAACATGACGAAAGGAAAAGTTGTTTACATTTTGGCGAAATGGCATACACTGAATTTCAAGCTTGCTTATAGTACTTCTTTATAGATGCGTTAAGGCGGGATATACATTTAAACAGGAAGAAAATAAGCAGTATTGGACGATTTTTTAAACTAAGAAATAATTATTCTACAATTATCAAACTTTAAGTATACATTAATAGTATGTTTAAGTATACGAAACAATTTTTTAAAATTAACTCGTCATCAAAATGGCGGAGCTTTGGCAGAGTGTTACAGCAAGGTCGCCGCGGGAGTTGCGAATCGGCTTGCAGTCTAGCTCCTCGTAGACTTTAATTTGCAAAAAAGTTCGAACATTTTTTCAGTTAGAACATGTATAGTTTCTATGTGACGGTAATTAAAATGGAGAAATTGCAAATTTAAGGAAATGGCACGCATTTAGACAAAAAATCAACATTTCACGCAACATTTCTGTAAAATGTGGATTAAAAAAGTAGTTTTTTTTTCCAATTTTTCAAAAACAATTTTCGTCAAGTAGAAGGTACCAATATTATCAATATTTCTACCAAGTTTCAACTCAATCGGCTCAATAGGTTTTGAGTAATCCTGCACGCCAATTTCGATAATGCAGTTTTGAGAAAAACGCGTTTGAAATTCACGCCCGCTCCAAATTCGAGCGGTGAGGCACAGCGTTGACGGGCTGTAACGTTTGAAGTTTTTAAAATTTCGATTTGAAACTTTCGGAAAATATTCTACTTATATAGTTCTATCGTTTAAAGAAAAAAAAAAGAAATCGATTTTTTGATCGTTGTAAATGTATATCCCGCCTTAATCCAGTTCTGGTTACACCGTCTGTTAGAAAACAGCGAGAACTTATACAACGTCCTAATATATATAGTATATCTATAGTGTGTGTGTATATATATATATATATATATATATATATATATATATATATATATATATATATATATATATTAGAGTGGCCGTTATTTTGGCTTCGGTAAAAAAATTTAACGTCTAGCAAAAAAACTAATCAAGATATGAAAAAAAAATCTGTGTAAAATTTCGACGCGCTGGGATAAGGAGAACACGTGCAACCGCGCAGTCTAATTTTCAAAAATACATGCATTTTTGTAATGGCCGCACTGAAATATTTATTAGTCTCATAATATCAACTAAAAAATCTGGAATCGGGTACATTGATTATACATTTTAAGAGTTACAAAATATTTTATTTACTGATTTTTGTCCATCAATCACGTACCGCAAATTCGTGCCTTTATATGAAATAGTACATAAGTAATAGCGGTTCATCTATGAAATGATTGAAGTAGAGTACATTTGTTTACGTTCGGATTTTTTTGTTGTTGATATTCGGCGACAACTTGGAGAACAATTTTTTTTTTATCTTCATCATAAGTCAATCGATTGTTGTAATCGGTGATAAGTTTGATACCTCGCTCCGCTATATCATTACAGACTCTTATTTTTTTTAATCAATTGCGCGCCCATTTGATAACTCTCGTTCGAGTCCAAACAGATACATCGGTGTCGAGAAAAGTATAATCAATTTTAAATCGTTCAAAAAACGCCATAGATTCGGCACTAATAAAGAAATCAATGCCTTTATCGAGCAGAAAAGTAAAGTCTGGCTGGAAAACTTGATATCGTTTGGAACCGCATCGTAAAATCGAAATAAATTTGCAGAAACGTAAAGATTTCACGTGTTATTTTTTTTTCTATGTCCAACAATGGCAAACCAACTCGGTCGGTAATGCTCGCGAGGTAAAAATGAGCGGACGAAGCGCCACGACCAAATTTCGAACTATTTGTCTGCACGATATTTTGTATTATCGCCACTAGCGTTGGAAAATCTTCTCGCAGGCTCAAGAAAAAAATATCATTTTGAAGCATTCAATACACGATTATTATATTATTATTTGCATAAAAAATCCGCTCCGATAATTAATTCACTGCTTCGATTTCCCGCTACAATGTGGCCAAACCGCTACCCCAGGTAGGAATTGACGATGAAAAAAGGGCTCGCCAAGCTCTGAAACAAGGCTCACATTTTTTTATTCAGGCTGAGCACCAGCCTGATTTCAGGCCTAGCTGAACCCCTGAATGATAACGCGGTTTCAGGCTGTTGCTCACAGGCTTGACCAAAGGCTGGTAGAAAAGCCTGTACTAAGCCTGAAACGACGAAACAACAAGGTTTAAAACGAGCCTTAATGAAGCCTTCACGAGCATTTATGACCAGGCTTATCCCAAACTCTTCTCGAGGCTATATGAGGCCTGTTTTTTAGTTTTCTATATTCTACATTGGGATAAATTTAATAAATTTGTAAAGAATTCATTTTATTTATTATATATATTTATTATTCATTATATTATTTGTTATAAAATATATATAAAATGTTTTAAACACAATACTTTATTTTATTTATTGTTTATTGGACACGTAATACACAGAGTGTACGCAAACCCCAGAGAGTGAGTATATACGAAATGTGTATGTGACGAGAAAAAAACTTTTTTGTGTACCTCATAAATATCGATAAGAGAATATGTTTAAATGTTCTGAGCTGCCTCCTTCGCTTTCGTTTTTCGTGCCGTCGCACCCGACAAATTTATTGCTAATTTTTTTTTTCATAGAAGTACAGAAAAAATATTATTTAAAATTTATTTTATTTTATCACAACCTGAAACAAGCCTGCATCCAACCTTGATTTTTTAGCCTTAAAATTCACTGGCTGAATATAGCTTGAAATAACCCTGAGTTTAGGCTAAGCAGCCAGTCTTGGTTCCAGTCAGCTCCCAACGATGCAATGAAACCTGGCCCAGGTCTGTCTCACTCAGGCTCGGTGAAACAAGGCTCACACAAGTTTGTTTCCATCGTCAGCCTTTTGATTCCCTACCTGGGACGTTTATACTTTCAAGCATGTCCTGTGAAAATTTCAAGGCCGTACCTCTAATCATTTTATCTTGCAAAAATCGATAGTTAAATCTTTAAACGCGTTTTTCTCGAAATAAGATTTTTCAAATTTGTTGACATTGTATCTCAAAGAGCAATTATCCGATTGACTTGAAATTTGAACTGAGTACTCTTGAATATATTTACTCTACAATGACGTACGATATTTTTGATTGGATGAAAATTGACGATTTGGCATCGAAAACAACGACCATTTTATAGGCAAGAAAACAGACTTTTTTTCCATAACTACGCCATTTTGTTAGATTTTGATATTTTTCGAAAAATCCTAAGTTGTTGTACAGGAAATACCTTCCAGTTTAACGACATTTTTTCCTTTTTCGGTTTCAGCTACTAAATCGGTCGGAATCATGTCAGCAGTGGAGGAACTTTTTTTTTGGCGCCTCCGAAGGCAGCGCATAAGTCGCTTGGATCTCAATATTATCGTATGCAAAAATTATGTAATATAGGTCAAATATAGCCGAATATATTCTTAATTTTCCAAAACATTTAATCGAATACTTTTCTTGAGAAAAATTCCCGAAAATCACCCAAATATTCAGCGTTCACACTGCTATACCCCCTTAAGCATGTGTGAAAAATGGTTTCAACGACTTGGAAAGCACGGATTCGATGTGGACACTGAACCTCATGAAAAGCCGCCGAAAAAATTTGATACGAACAATTGGAAGCATTACTGGACGAAGATGCGTGTCAAAAGGAAAAAGACTTGACAGCAGCACTAAATGTTACTCAAAAATGCATTACCTTACCCCTGAATGCTATAGCAATGAACCAAAAGCAAGGAAATCAGATGCTACCCGACAGCATGACAATGCCATCCCGCATGTTTATGGATCCATCACGAATTATCTGAAACGAGTGAACTGGGCGATTCTACCTCACCCGCCATGTTTACCAGACACTGCACTCTCAAAATCCTATTTGTTCCGATCTATGGCGTCTGCCCTTTCTGAAAACTCATTCACTTCTCATGAAGAAATAGAAAAATTGGCTTCATAACCGGATCATTTCGAAACCACCAGACTTCCACCAGCGTGGGATCCGTTTATGGCATAAACGGTGGGCAGAGGTCGCAACTTCCTATCGACCGTATTTTGGATAAAGTGAGAATTATTCATTGTGTTTCTGATAATTTTTTTCTTTTATCCGAGAAATCCGTCAAGTCATACTTGTACACCCAATATGTATATATCTACACATATATCTTGACTGCGGCTCGTGAGCAGAAGCCGCACATTTTCTCGTTCTCATTGAGCGATTTGTCTAGCTTTCTCACGAGAGGATTTATGGTCACTTGTTATCGGCGATCGGCCCTCCACGACGATTTTCCTACTTTTTCTCTTCCGCTAGCCTCCACATAGCTATATCATACTCTATCAAGTTTTTTTTTTAATTCCCATTCTACTTTTATCCATCACGACGTGTTCATGTATACGTGCGTGCGTGCGTGCGGGGGCGTGTGTGTGTGTGTGTGTGTGTGTGTGTGTGTGTGTGTGTGTGTGTGTGTGTGTGTGTGTGTGTGTGTGTGTGTGTGTGTGTGTGTGTGTGTGTGGGGGTGTGTGCGTGTGTGTGTGCGGGCTCTCAACTATGACCAGATCACGTCGTGTATTAGTGAGAGTAGCTCTGGGTTTCTTTTTCGAAGGTTTCGAGCCGACGATCGCCGGCTGCAGCTGGAGCTCGAGCAGAAAAGCTCGAGCGGTGGTGCGCAGGGCGGCAATGACCGGTCACGCTATACCCACGAGATCCGTTCGTGTCGGAGCTCGGTGCTCTTCAGGGACGATAGTTAATTGCTGATCGATTGGAATAAATGGCCGTGTTCTCGTTAATACCCCTCTATAAAAGCGACTAAGAGTAAAAAAAACGTCTGACCCCCTCCCTCATCAACGTACAGCATATCCGTGAGTCATCGTATATATATATAAAGGCCAACTTATACTTGCCTACACATATCAATCCCACGTGAGCAAAAATATCACTCGAATTATAGATTTTTTCAAATAATCGTACCCTCCCCTCGAATCTATCGAACAAATTCGATTTGTGAAAATTCTACCGACACGCCTCGGTGTATTTTCCCCACGGCCAAACACGACCAGGAAAAACGTCGCTTCTCGTAATAAGTGGAAGAACGTAAAGACCGCGCGCGGAATTCATTTTTCTCTTTTTTTTTTCTGTAAACCCTCATTTCAATGCTAATGCAACGAGGAGAAAAGAAAGTCCAACCGGATCAGTGCGGCTTGTGCATATACTTGGTACATATTGATGTACACACGCATGTGTGAGTCAGTCACTGACCTTTCGAAAGGAGCTTGCTCACGACCCTTGCGTTTTCCATTTCCAATTCCACAGAGTATGCTTCGCATAATGAGAGAAAGGACATGGAGAGAAAGAGGGGGGGGGGGGATATCGGGAGAGAAAGATATATAGACTTCCGATTGAAAAACTTTATAATCCACCCTGCAACTTATGTATACATAAACATCGATTCTGGCTTGTTCCGTCCGTCTCTCGCGAGCTTGGGAGAAAATGATTCCAAACTCTTCTCGAGGTGCCGTATATATTTTGACACATATTCCTATAGACGTATTTGTTTCTTTCAATACTATCATGGGTGTGTGTGTGTGTGTGTGTGGTGTGTGTGTGTGTGTGTGTGTGTGTGTGTGTGTGTGTGTGTGTGTGTGTGTGTGTGTGTGTGTGTGTGTGTGTGTGTGTGTGTGTGTGTGTGTGTGTGTGTGTGTGTGTGTGTGTGTGTGTGTGTGTGTGTGTGTGTGTGTGTGTGTGTGTGTGTGTG